>PVJI01001737.1:0-169167 GCA_004026765.1 Micronycteris hirsuta
TGCGGCAGTGCCTGGAGAAAGGGAGCTCCGTCAGTGAGGTCGCAACCCTTCAGAAGAGGCGTAAAACGTGTGGAGACTCTTTCCCATTCGCTTCCGCAACAGTGCTGTTCATTCTTACCTACCCATTCCATTCTCTAGCAGCTTTTAAGAATGTGTGTAGGAGACGGGAAGTATAATAAAATAAAATGACCCTGGCCAGTACATTCTTTGGATACTTTTTAAGTGGGCAAGAAATTCAGCTCTCCAAACAAGTTCGTTTTATTTTCACAAGCAGTGTCTTTGGACACTTTGTTCTTTCTCATTGGGTCACCATGCTTTTCCCTTTGTCCCCAGAGCTCTAGCATCGGAGTCACTGGGGCTTTGGGACTGTCTTGGACAAGCCCCTGTTTTATGGGTAACACTTTTCTGTCGTTGCCTGCTTTCATTCTCTCTCCTTCCTCCTCCTCTCCCTTCCTTCCTTACTCCCTCCCAGATAATATTTATAAGGTTACTTCTTGGAAAAAGAAAAAAACAAAAATGGCCCTAATCTCACTAGCCAAGTAACCACTGTTGTTATTCTCTAAAGTACTCTGTGTACCAAATGCAGGAAACTTAAATACTAGAGAAGATGCAAAATGCAAAGTGAATGCTCCCTTCCTACTTGCTCCCCATGGCCACCTGCTCTCCCCAATACTCACTGTTTACAGCGTCATGGTTATTTCCAGGAGCACAGTGAATGCACAAGCCACATGATACATGTTTTTATACTTACAGATTCATTTACACCATCTTTCACTTGCTGCCTCAGCAGTAATCTGAAATTACCTCCCATGGAGAGTTACCTTCTAGGAGTTTCCAGTCCTCTCCCTGGAGGTCGGGAGAGGTCAGAGCCCACACAAGGCAGGTCACCAAGGTTTTCTAGACCAGGAGTCTCCAGAGCTGGGGTCCTAGAGGTGGGATGAGCCACCAGGGTGGAAAAAGGAAACATTAACAGATATATTTACATTTTAGCCCATCTTTTTAAAAAAGTTTTATTGAGGTTTAATCGACTTATGTTAACCTGTACACATTTAAAGTGCACAGTTCATACACTTAACATATGTATGTACTCATAAAACTGTCACCACAGTCATGCTAATAAACATGTCCATCACCTCCAAAGTGTTCTCGTGGCCTTTAAATTAATTCATCTCTCCCTCCCCTTTTGTCTGTAGGAAACCACTGATCTGCTTTCTATCACCACAGATTAGTTTGCACTTTCTGGAATTTTATATAAATGGAATCGGGCAGTGGGTAATTTTTTTTTTTTTTGGTCTAGCTTCTTTAACTCAGCATAATTATATTGAAATTCATCCGTGTTGTTGTGTGTGTCCACAGTTTATTTCTTTGTACAGTTGAGTAGCATTCCGGTGTACAGACTGACCAGTTTGTTTTTCTAGTCACCTGTGCCTAGGCATTTCGGCTGTTTTCGGTTTGGAGCCCATTCAAACGAAGCTGCTGTGAACATTCTCACGCATCTTCGTGTGGACATCTGCTTTCTTTCCCCTTGGGGTAAATATCTAAGAGTGGATAGGCTGGGGCAGGGGGTAAATGAATGTTTATCTTTTTTAAGACATTTACAAACTGTTTTCTAAAGTGCGCACACCATTGCCCACCGGCAGTGGAGGAGGGTTCCGGCGCTTTCCACCCCTTGGCGTGGTGGGTCTCCTTCACAGTGCAGGCCGCCGCCACTAGCCTTGTCTCCCTGGCTGCGGGCGATGTTCGCGTCAGCGTGTTCGCCGCCTCTGTCTTTGGGCAGAGTGTCTGTTTGGTATTTTTGTCCATTTTCTTATTGGGTTGTTTGTCTTATTAAACTTTGACAGTTCTCTATATATTCTAGTTAGAATTCTTTGTCAGATACCTGTTTTTCAAGTATTTGCTCCCCATCTGTGGCTTTCCTTTTCATTTTCATGATAGTGTCTTTTGGAGAACAAAAGTTTGTTTTTTAAAAAATTTTAATGAAGTACAATTTATTGATATTTTATAGTTTGTGAAACCCAGATCACTGAGATTTTTTTCCTGTTTTCTTCTACAAGTTTTCTAATTTACAATTTTCATAATTAAATAAGTTTTGTAGCTTATAGTAAGCCTTAAATTTAGGTCAGTCATCCATTTCAAGTTAATTTTTGCTTATGATATAAAGTTAATTTACATACAGCTATCCAATTGGTCCAGCACCACTTGTTGAAAAGATTATCCATCTACATTGAACTACCGTGGTTCCTTTATCAGAAATCAATTGATCATATATGTGTGGGTCTATTTTTTGACTCTATTCTGTTTCATTGATTTATACGTCTAAGTTTGCTCCCACTGTTTTGATTGCTGTAACTTTATATGTGTGGAAATCAGGTAGTTTAAATTCTTCAACTTTATTTTTCTTTTTCAAAGTTTCTTGGCTCTCTAGGTCCTTTGCTTTTTCATGCAAATTTTAGAATGAACTTGTCATTTTCTACCAAAAAAAATCCTTCTGTAGTTTTTATTGGAATTGCACTGAGCATATAGATCAATTTGACATCTTAGCGATGTTAATTAAGTCTGCCAATCCACGAGCACAGGTGTCTACATTTACTTAGATCTTCTTTAGTTTCTTTCAACATTTCAGTGTACAAGCCTTACATTTCTTTTGCTAACTTTACTCATCAGTATTTTATTGTTTTAGATGCTCGTAAATGGAAATTTTTTAATTTTATTTTTGGATTGATCCTTGCCAGTGTACTAATATACAATTGATTTTTATATATTGACTTATATACTATGACCTCAATAAACTCCTACTTTGCTGAGAATTTTTATCAGGAACAGACATTGGATTTTGAGATGTTTATATGATTTTTCTTATTTAGTTTTTCAGTGTGGTAAATTACATTGATTGATTTTTGAATGTTTATTCTTTCATCCTTGCCTTCTGGAACAAATTCTACTTGGTCAGGATGTATTAACTTTTTATGTGTTGTTAGATTCAATTTGCAAAGCTTTTGTTAAAAACCCTTACATTTATGTTCATGAAGGATATTAATTTGTCACTTTCTCCTTCGGTGTTAGCATCAGGGTAATGCTGACTTCTTAGAATGTGTATATCCCTTTTCAGTTTTCTGGAAGAGTTTGTGTAGAACTATTATTGTTTATTCTTTAAATGTTTAGTAAAAGTAGCCAGTGAGGCCATCTGGGCTCCAACTTTTCTTTGTGGGAAGATTTTTAACTACAAATCTGATTTTTAAGACAGCTCTGTGGCTGTTTACATTACCTACACTAGTTGGTGTCCATCTCGTCCACGCTGTCAAGTTCATTGGTGTGGCCTTTTCACTGTGCTTGCTCATTGCCCTTTAACACCTGCTGGACCAGCGAGGGCCCTTTCCTCACGCCGATACTGCGGTTTCTCTCTCCCTCGTTTTCCTGGTCAGTCAAGGTATAGGTCTACCGACTCCATCAATTTCCTCAAAGAGCCAGCTTTGGGTTTAATTGATTTTCCTTATAGTTTTTCTGCTTCTATCTTTATTATTTCATTTCTTCTGCTTGTTTTAGGTTTGATTTGCTCTTCCCCCCCACCCAATTTTTTAAGGTGATACTTAGCTCATAGTAACTCATCTTTTTCAACTTTTCTAAGTTATATAATGGACATATCATGTTAGTTTCATGGTACATTTACATAGTTTATGACTATATGCATGTTGGAGATATAAATTAAAAATTGTTTTTGGTTATCCTCACCCAAGGACATTTTGTCATTGCCTAGAGAGAGAGAAAGAGAAGGACATCAATGTGAGAAACATCAGTTGGTTGCCCCTCGTACATACCCTGACCGGAACTGCAACCTAGGTATGTTCCCTGACTGGTAACTGAACCTACAACCTTTTGGTTTATGAGATGATGATCCAACTAACTGAGCCACACCAGCCAGGGCAAATAAGATGTTTTAGTGACAGACATGCACACCAGAAAGTTTGGAGACTACCAAAAGCATTCTTTGATTGGAACCCTAGGCTGACTCATTGGAAATTTTGAGCAGAGATGTATCTTAGAAACATGGGATGCAAGACTGGTGACAGGGCGTTGGACGGGGTGCATGGAGCAGAGGAGGAACGTGGACAGCTGCCCCCTTGGGAAGAACTCTGCGGCGGCATAGGGCAGCATCACACCACAGGTGGAGTCGGTGGCCAGACTGGCAGAGTGGTCCCCGAAGTGGCCAGCACCACCCTCTCAGGACTGTTCTCTGAGTCAGCAGTAATGACGGATGTACAGCACGTGGTGCATAGTGGACACTCAAAACATAATGGCTGTTTCAAAACAAACATGTATCTTTTCATGAATCAGAGCTCATTAGATAAACCGAAGGAACTAAGTAGCACCACGTCCTGAGTACTGTGTGTCCCTGTTCTTAATTTTTATAGTTCTGCTTTTGCCATTTCTATTCCAGATGGTGGGATTTGACTTTTCTTTTTGTTTTCCCAGATGGTTTTCAAGCAGTCAAAAATCCTTTTGTCTACACACCCAGTGGACTCTTTCTGTCTTTCACTGTCTCGTTAGGAGTTGCCTGCTCTTCACCTGACCTGCCTCTCATGGTGCTCAGGACAGCCTCCTGCTGGCGTGGTGGGAAGCGCTCCATTCAGAGCCTCCAGGAACCTCCTAGAGTGACAGCTGCTCCATAAGGCCTTGTTAGTGGGTCACACCTCTGGTGGCAGTGACAGTAGCAGTGGACACATGTGGGTACCCTTCACTCGCTAACTTCACAGGGCGGGTGCTACTATCCCCAGGCCCAGAAAGGTGGCCGGGACCCAGGCCTGGCACCAGCTGGCTTTGAATCCCCACGTGGGTACTGTGAGAAGGTCGTGTAAACCCAGATGGGCAGGAAGACACTGGGAGGACCAACCAGGAGACCCAGTTGCCCAGCTCTTTCCAAGCTGTCATTGGCTGGGCACAACCCCTCAAAAATGTCCAGTTGCAATGCAACGGTAACAGTTACTCAATTTCATAATTGATCCTTGCTTTTAAAATATCAGTTGTGATAATAGAAGTAGTTTTATTGAAAATAATAGCTAACATTTCTAGAGAGCTGTGCCAGGCACTGAACCCAGGACTTTGCCTGTCTCATGTAACTGTCACAACGATCCCAGCAGGCAGTACTCTCTTCCCATTTTACAGACGATCAGGTGGAAAGCCTGAGTTGCACACCGTTTGGGTGACACACACACAGTCTCCTGTGTGCTTGACCAGACCCTCGTCCAGCTCCCTTTTTCATACTCTCTCTTGGTCTCTGTACTCTAGGCTTGCTGGCCTTCTTTCCCCGTCTTCTTCCTCCACAGGGCCTTTGTGTGAGCCAGTCCCCTGCCTGGCTGCACGCCTCCCTCCGCCCAGCAGCTCCCTGCATTTGCCTTCTCAACTCCGTCTCCTCCGCTGGCTCACCTCTCTGGCACTCTGCCCTGTGCCCCATGCCTAGTCCCCCTTCCCTCTACTCGGGCACTCCTCCACTCTGTGGCTCTGGTCATAGTAATGGTGGATTCTATGGTTCATGTTGTCTCTCGCATTATGCTGTGAGCTCCAGAGCACAGGGACTGCGTCTTTGCTTGTTTTCGTTTAGCCTTCTTTGGAGTTCCTGGCAGCTACATGAGCCAGGTACACAGTAGGACTCAGGCAGTACTTGTGGAAGGAGAGGATGAGTCTTGAAAAACGTGTGTGTTGCCCACAGCAGACATCAGCGTCTTGTGCCACCAGCTTCTCTGACCCCGATGGGTCATGCCGTCTGGTCCTCTGTGGTCAGGACACAGGGCCCGCTGGCCCCATGGTGACAGGCATGTGCGCTCTACTCCAGCCCAGCCAGCATCTGGAACATTTGCCTCCTGACCGCCGCTTCGTCCCACACCCGTGCAGCCAGGTGGCATGGCACCGCTCTCGTATGTGGCCAAGGTACAGGTGGGTTAACCCTGTAATGCGTCGGAGGAGTACCTGGCGAGGATTTATTAAAGCTCCAGGTGATTCTCCTGTGCAGCCAGGATAAGAAGGAGCTGGGTTAGGGGGACTCTGGCCAAGTGTAGAAACCTCTTGGCGGAGTGGAGAGGAGCCATGCAATGACAGATTATCCCACCTCTTTAGCTCAAGACTCTCGACCCACCTTTTAAAAAGGGGGGGAAATTACTGTAACTGACTTGAACATATTTGTCTTCAGAGAACGGCAGTGCCCCCTGTACTCAGCCTCCAGCC
Organism: Micronycteris hirsuta; assembly: GCA_004026765.1. Classification (NCBI taxonomy): domain Eukaryota; kingdom Metazoa; phylum Chordata; class Mammalia; order Chiroptera; family Phyllostomidae; genus Micronycteris; species Micronycteris hirsuta. Next base: position 6,217 of record PVJI01001737.1, read on the forward strand.
AGCAGTGTTCAGCCGTTGCTGGCTTTCACAAGGCATGGAGGCCTGAGTCCCGTCCTTGAGGTGGGTCTGCAGTGCAGCCTGGCCGTGGGCATTCTAACACCTCCCAGCTGATCCCGGGGAACAGCAGGGGCTGCGAGCCTCTGGGCCACTGTTCAAGGCCAAGGGCTGGGTGTATGTATTCGAGGAGCTGGGCTGCCTTCCCTTCATGCCTCCCCACCCCACCTCACCCATTTCCCCCACTGGAGCATGTGAGGGTGGCCCTTGTGCCGCTTTGGAGCAAGGGCCCCACTTTCCTCAGCTCAGCGTTCCTGAACTTGGCTGCATATTAGAGCTACTGGGGAATTTTCAAAAATTCCAAAGCCCGAACCACACCCCAGACTGATTAACCACAGGCACTGGGGTGGGACACAGGTGGCAGCCATTTCTCCAAAGCTGCTCCCAAAGTGGTTCCAAGATGTGCAGACAAGCCTGGGGCCTGCCGCTGTGTTCTCAGCGGCGTCCTTGGTCAAGAACAGAGCACATGCCCTGGTTTCCACTCGCTGCCGCCCCTCAGACGTGTGCTGCTGGCCGCGCTGCTGCGTGCACGGGCTCTGTTCCTTCCCCTCTCCTCTTTTCCTCCCTTCCTCCCTTCCTTCCTTCCCTCCTTTCATTTTTTTAAAGAATTCTTTGTTGTTGTTGTCATATTTTAGAGCAATTTTAGTCTTTCAGAAAAATTAATAGAAAAGTACAGAGCACTCCCCCACACACACACACGCAGTTTCTCCTGTTAGTAACATCTCACGTCCGTGCGGTGTCTCTATAACAACTGACGAGCCATTCATGGGACATCGTTATCTGAAGATTGTTGTTTAAATTAGGACTCACTCTTTGCGTTGTATATTCTGTGTGTTTTAATAAATGTGTAATGGCATCTCTCCACCACTGGAGTCTCATGCAGAACAGCTTCACTGCGCTAAAAATCCGCCGTGTTCTACCGCCGCTCCTCCCGGCACGCCCAGCCTCTGCAGCCGCCAGTCCCGTACCGTCTGTATAGTTTGCCTCTTCCAGGCGGCATATAGTTGAAATGATACAGTATGTAGCCTTTCCAGAGGCTCCTTTCACTTAGTAAGCGCGCTGGAGGTTTCCCATGTCTGATAGCTTATTTATCTGTCACCTACCAAAGGACATCTTCGTTGCCTCTAAGTTTTGACAATTATGAATAAAGTTGCTATAAACATGTGCCGCTTTTCATGTGGGCATGCATCTTCAGCTCCTTTGGGGAAAATACCAAGGAGTGCAGTTGCTGAATCATATGGTGAGCCTGTGCGTAGTTTTGTAAGAAACTGCCAGACTGTGTTTGAAAGTGGTCACACTATTTCGCGTTCTGCCAGCAATGAATGAAAGTCCTGTTGTGCCACGTCCTGCCAGTATTTCGATGTCTTCTGTTTCACTTTATTCCACAGATCAGGAATATTCCAAAGTCTCAGGTTCAGAAATCCAAAGTGAGAGAGAACCTCATGAGCCATGCACTTAGGGACAACACTGGGAAGCTCTCTGGTTGAGTCCAAATTTGTCTCAAGTCTTGCTTTCTAAACTTTGGCTGGTGATCTGCTAGCACCTTCCTGAGTCACACCGAGAGGGCTCCCCATCCTTAACAACAACTTAAGCATGCATGACAAAGTGGCAAAGTGCGGAAGTGGTTGCCTGGGGTTGAGACGTAATAGCTGGGCCTCTTCCAGCTATTCTGGACCATGAGGTGACATTGAGAAGGAGTGGCACATGCCAAGACTGGCAGAGCAGAAGGTGGGCACCCAGGATCCTACAGCTCAGTCAGGTCTCTGCACCAGCATGGCCCACCTACCTCTGGACTTCTTTTTTATCAAAGAGAATTAAAATCTGGCTTATTTAAGCCCAGGTGGATTTTTTGTTTTGTTTTTGGTCTTTTTGTTATTTGCAGCTGAACCGAAATCTATCTGAGACCAGTGGTTCGGTGGTTTGGCGCAGCGCAAGTCTGTCCTGCACATGAGTGCCTGGAGTGCTCGACTGTGTTAGGTGACACCAGGTGGTAGTGTGAGTTACAGAGGGCAGCAAAGAGGAGAGGTGGCCTGGGGACGGCCTCACTCACCCTGACATACCCTCACGCCCATGAATAAGCAGACCGAGCTAACAGAGGCTGCGCGTGTGGCTGGGAGTGTGTGCAGGATGTGTGAGCGTCCACGGGGCGTGTGTGCGGGCCGGCCACATAGGCAGGCAGAGGGGCCGAGGGGCACCAGAGGGAGGGCCTCGTCTCAGAAGGGATGGGGAGCAGAGGGAAAATGAAGAAGCCCACGGGTGGGTTGCACAGCGGGCAAGGAACTTCTGAAAGAAGGCGGTAGAGCAGGTCTGGAGAAGGACCCAGTGGGGCAAGAGGCCAGGAACAGGGAGTGGATCAGGGCTTGTCAAAGTCCCGCTAGACGCCAGTTCTGCTGTGGGAGGCCGTCCTGTAGCTGTGCCAGCGAAATGTGTGCACCTGTAAAATATGGACTTGATGGGATTTTGCCTTTTTCACTACATAACGGATCTCTCTGGTAACGTCACCCCCTCCCCACATGAGCAGCAGTCTGCGAGGCAGCCAGTCCCCCACCCTCGACCTTGCACCCACCCTAGCACCCAGGGCTCCTTGCTGGGCCCGAAGGGAGGAACTGTGTTCTGGCCTCAGGTCCCTGCAGGCTCTTCCTTCTGTCTGTGATGCCGCTCCCTGTCACCCCGGTCACCGTTCTCCCCTGCCATGTGCACTGTCTGGCTCCCCAGCAGTTCATCAGCTCCACAAGACCAGGATCTCTCTCACTCTCTCTCTCTCTCTCTGCCTGTCTCGTGCATCGCTAGGACCCTAGCATCTAGAATAGCAACTGGTGTTCACTTACCGTTTGTTGAGTGAATAAAAACTTTAAATGACTAAGGCTAAAGCAGTGATATTGAAACAAGTTTAAATTTAAATAGGAAGGTGCTGAGGGAAGTTCAGTAGCTAGAGTTGGGAGGAGGAGACAATAGGTTTCTAAGCCTCCTCTCAAGGTAGAAGGCCCCACGCTCTGGTTAGGACAGGGCTCTGTCTGATGGATTGGTAGCTCTGCTGCCTTTAGAAACAGCCCCTCCCACCCGCCCCCCCATTGAGTCAGCAGAGCCCCGCCACAGGAGGTTCTTGGGATGTGTGTTTTTCCCATTCAGTCCACAGCAGTGCCAGGAGAAAGTGGTGTTATGCGAACTAACAGCTTCTCCTGAGGCACAGATGGAAAAGTCACTCTTATTTGAGGCCTGATTCTTTTCTTCTCCTGCCTTCCTTTGGAGCACTGGTTCCATCCCAGGAGAGTCAGCAAAGGGACGCTTCCAGACCCTCAGCCCCCCGCTGTGTGGGCTGTCTGCGCTGGCAGCACAGGCCCGCTGGTCCCCTGGGGACTCACCTCAGATGACTGCTGTGGGCGTGAAGCGTCTGAGGGAGACGGAGCTGGCAGCTCCGTGCCTGAGTTAACTTCTGTGTCAGCTCTCCAGAAAACCCTCGCTCGGGAAACACAGTGCTCAGGAAAAGCTGAGCACGTGGCCTACTTATGGGCGCAGCATTAATTACGGGCTCTCTGGTGCCTGTCGTCACTTAGCCAGTTTCTGGGGCTGTGAGGAGGACTGATTTATCCCAAGGCACCCCAGGCCCCTTTCTCTGAAACTGCTTCTGACACATCAGCCTGGGTTAAGCTGCACTGTGGAGTAGCTGCCGGGTCTGAGCAGGGACAGGGGACAATGCCAGGCTCCAGGCTTGAGACTGGTGGGGCCAGTGCTGCTGCTGTCGGGGGTTTAGAGCAGCAGAAGCACCTGTGTGGGCCCCACACAGCCCCCTCTGGGGTCCGACACCGCTGGCAGGATGTTCCGGCCCGGCTGGGCTTCCCAGGGCCTCGCCCTAGCTTGATTCTCTTTCCATACTTATCTTCCCCTCCCTGAAAAGTTCATGGGCCTCCCACACGTGCGTGCTCCTACGTGCACCCGTCCCCAGGCGCCCTGGTAAACAGCTCTCTCTCTCCTGTGGAGTTGCATTGTGTTTTGCAGACTTCATTCTTCCCAGCTCATTTGTGAAGCAGGCAAGGGGTATCATTACCGTTCTCTTGTTAAGTTGCCCGAGAGGAAAAAAAAACAAACAAGGAAAGTTTTTCCTCCTCCAAGAATCTAATTACTTGTTGGGTGAGCCCTGACCCATATACATTTCCAAAGAGGGAGACACTCGATGCCACTGAAGCAGTGCCCTTGGATGGGACTCAGAGACCCGCTGCCTGCCACTCCACTGGCTACTAGCTCTGTAGCTGGCCTGGACCAGGGCCAAAACTTTGCAATGAGTTTCATCTACCTGATTACTTGCCTTGATCTCTGGACACGCCTCTCTGTCTTTGTCACTTCTGTCCCTGTGCAAAGCACGGGCTTTCTTTCCTGCTACCAGTGCCGTGTTTCTTGCCTTCCTCTCTTGCCTCTGAGCAGGCTCTGCACTTTTCAGCTGCTTGGGTTTTTGCATGAACACATTCTTGTATTCATTTGTCTGCCTGGCTCCTCTCCCTCCTGGACTGTGGGGTCCCTGAGGTCAAGGTCTCTACTGAGTCACCTTTCTGTCCTTAGCACCTGACATGATCCCGGCACACGTCGGGTGCCGGGAGGTGGGCCTGGGTGGGCGCATTCGCCAGCCGATGACCAAGCTTTGCACACACTCTGCTCATGCAACCAGCCCAGCTCCCAGGCTCTCAATCCAACACCTCATTCCTTGTCAAGTTCTGCATTTGTGTGCTGGCACTGCCAGCGTGCTTTGTGACTTGTTTTCCACGTCCCTCTTAGCCATGTGTTACCCTGTCAGGTTTGTTCAGGGTTCTCTCTCTTCCTTCCACTTCCTCCGCTGCTGCGTCTCTGATGGGCAACGAGGCATCATATGCAGAGAGGACATCGTAGCATTTCACCTTTAGGAAATATGCTCAGCCACAGTTTTTATTTTCCTGGTTTCCTTTTCTGAATATGTCCTTAAGTAGTCTGAGTGTTTAAGGTTTTCCCCTTTGTTGGTATGGTCAGATTCCCACCCGTGTTTTGTAAACTGTCAAGAGAAGGTGATGCTCACAGCCTGAGCTTCCTGAGAAGACACCTGCAGGGGTGGTGGGCCTGGGAAACCTGGATGTCACAGCAAGAACAGTGGCCCTCTGTGATGGGGGAGCCTGGGGCATCAAGACGAATGAAGTTTTTAGGCCTCTGGCCCGTGGCTCACCACCTGGCTCAGCTCCGAGCAGCTCAGTGCCCTGATGGCTGCCCAGCTGAGGTGGTCAGGGCACCTCTGCCCTGGGGCCCTTGTACAGCAAGGTGGCTATAGGTTGAAGATCACAGAATTGAAGTCCAGGTTCCCAAAGCTGCAATGAGTGTGTGAAAACCACTGGGTGCTTTATTTCTCCAGATGATACCTGTGCCAGAAAATGCAGAAACGGGTCCCCTTCGGCCACGGCTGTCTCTCCCGGCCCCTCCCGTGGGAGTAGTGCACCCTGTCTTCCTCTGCCCGCTCTAATCCTTGCCTTCCTTTGGCCTGACAGATGGAGACATGTGCATGTGGTGCCCCTCGCTGCGAGAGATTGCAGAGGTGTTTCACAGTCTGGGTGCCCACAGCCCTGCTTTGCACCCACCTGGGCCATCTCGGCGCAGTGAGAGGTGAGTGCCTCCCCGTCCTCACGCCCCCTCACGTGTTCCCTGGGCCCTGGCCTCTGTTCGGGCCCACCGAAGTGTGCGTGTTACACGGGGGCCGGTTGTCCATGCCGTTCCGCCTCAGTAAAAATGTTAAGAAACAAAACAAAGCATCACCCCCCCCAAAGAAAGATTCTTCTAAAAATATATTCATGCTGGGAAATACTAATTTAAAATATTTCCTATTCTATAAATGTAATACAACTAGCCATTCATTGAGCAAAGCTATCTGTTTAATTATTTGTGAAACGGCCCTTACTCAGTGAGCCATTATAGGTTAGAAAAAGAAAGAGATCCTCTGATTTTTAGATAACATTATTTACATTTTTCTTTTTTCCCAGGTTAACAAAAACTCTATTGTATTTTTTCCATTACCATTTGTCCCCTTTATGCCACCCTTCCCTCCCCACCCCGCAGTCACTGCACTTCGTCCACGTCCATGAGTCCTTTTTCCCTTTTGCGCAGTCCCTCGACCCCCTGGTTCCCCAGAGCTGTCGGCCTGCTCTCTGTGAGTCTGCTAGTTTGCTTATTAGTTCAGTTTGTTCATGTGGGGGAAGTCATGCGGCATGTGTCTTTCTCTGACTGGCTTGTTTCACTCAGCATGATGTTCGCTAGCTCTACCCATGCTGTCGCAGGGGTAAGATTTTCTTCTTTTTCACAGCTGAATAGTATTCCACTGTGTAAATGTCCCATAGTTGTTTCATCCACTCACCTACTGATGGACATTTGGGCTGCTTCCAGACCTTGGTGATTGTAAATAGTGCTGCAGTGAACGTAGGGGTGTTTGTGTTCTTTCAAATTAGTGTTTCAGGTGTCTTTGGATAAATTCCCAGAAGTAGAATCCCTGGATCATTAGGCAGTTCCATTAAAAGCTCAAATAAACAATTTAACTTTACACTTAAAGGGATTTGAAAAAGAACAACAAACAAAGCCTAAAAGTGAATAGAAGGAAGGAAATAATAAAGATCAGAGCAGAAATAAATGAAATAGAGTTTAAAGAAAAAACAATACAAAAGATCACTGAATCTAAGAACTGGTTCTTTGAAAAGATAAACATGATTGACAAATCTTTAACCAGACTCAACCAGAAAAAGAGAGGACCCCAATAAATAAAATCAGAAATAAAAGAGGGGAAATACCAACTGACACCAAAGAAATACAAAGGATTGTAAGAAAATATTATGTACAATTATATGCCAACAAACTGAACAACCTGGATGAATGGATAAATTCCTATAAACATACAATCTTCCAAAACCACATCAGGAAAAATCAGAGAATCTGACTGGACAGATCACACCCAGAGAAATGGAAATAATATAGTAAAAAAACTCCCAACAAAGAAAAGCCCTGGACCAGATGGCTTCACAGGGGAATTTTACCAAACATTCTGGGAAGAACTAATATCTCTCCTTCTCAAACTGTTTCATAAAATTTAAGAGGAGGGAAGACTCCCAAGCTTACTTTGTAAGGCCAGCATCATCCTAATTCCAAAACCAGATAAAGACACTACAAAAAAGAGAATAGTATAGGCCAACATCACTGATGAGCATAGATGGCAAAATCCTCAACAAAATATTAGCACACCCAATACAGCCACACATCAGAAAGATCATACACCATGATCAAGTGGCATTTATTCCAGGAATGCAAGGTTGGTACAACATTCACAAATCAATAAATGTAATATACCACATAAACAAAAAGAAGGATAAAAACCACATGATCATCCTGGCTGGTGTGGCTCAATGGATTGAGTGCCAGCCTGCAACCTAAGGGTCACGGGTTTGATTCCCAGTCAGGGCACATGCCTGGGTTGCGGGCCAGGTCCCCAGTGTGGGGTGTGCCAGAGGAAACCACACATTGATGTTTCTCTCCCTCTCTTCCCCTCTCCCTTCTCCTTTTGGAAAATAAATAAAATATTTTGTAAAAACCCCACATGATCATATCAATAGATGCAGGAAAAACATTTGATAAAATCCAGCATCCCATTATGATTTAAAAAACTCTCAGCAAAGTGAGAATAGAGGGAACATACCTAAGTACTTTTTTGAAGTAAGAAAAAGTCACTAAACTTGCCGTAGCCCACGTGGTGAAGCCCAGAGTCTGAGGGAATTGCAGAAGAACTCCACATGAGTGCCTAAGGATCGTGTGAACGACCCAGCTCCCAGACCTAGGGGCACAGAAAAACCAGGCACGATGCGTCTTACTGCTTTGCTCGACTTCTCTTTCTGCCCCTTCCTGACTCAGAGCCCTTGCTGCCCCGCCTCTTCCAAGACATGTCCCAATCTTTTCCGTCCACCTCCAGGCCTCTTATCTGGCTCACACCTAATACCTCATGGCCACAGTTGCACATGTGATTTCCACAATGCTCGATATTATTTTGTGGGTGTGCTCTTTGTGCCCCGGGCTGGGTGGGTACAGCGCTGCTAATTTGCATAAGCATGGATCCTGCCTTCCAGGAACAAAGCCATGCAATAACACACGGGTGACAACTGTCGGGCGGGTGGTGACTAGGTCTGGCTGTAAACGCCTTGCACGTGGTTAGCTCGTTCTACAAGCTACTGCACATCTAAACACTTTCTTGAGAATTCTTTCAGAAGTTGGGTTGAAATACAGTGGAGCATTTAGAACCCTGAACGAGCTGTTACACGGGCAGCCCCTGGTGCTGCAGACGGTCCCTCAGCCCAGAAGCTGCCCAGCCCCCTTCCGTTGCTGTGGCAGGCAGATGTTCACCTGGGGGGCAGGTCTGAGCTTTCTAAAGAACCTGCTCCACGACCATGTTTAGTAATTGCCTGCCAAACCAACCACACTGGCTGTGCTATAAATACACACGTGCTCCAGCCCTCCCCACCCCTCAAGCTCCAAATCTGGTGCAACAAGCCACTTTCCCCTTCCCAAACACGGAGCTGTAGTCACACCACCATCTAGGGTGAGTCAGGAAAGAATTATACTGAGAAAACAAACGCATGGCGAAAGTGGGCTGGGTGCTGTGGGGTTCAGAAGAGCCACTTCTAACTGTTCTGATAAGCACTTGGTGTCCACTTGGCAAGTGGGAGGTGGCTCTGGAGACTTAAAACCACCCAATTCATAAAGCAGTCTGCAAAGAGCCACTTCTGTCTCCCCTCCCTTCTCTGTGGCTTCCTGCCACTTTTGCTTCAGGACAAATCCCCTTGTTCGGAGGCCTCAGGAGGCAGGTAGGTGGCACTGCGATTGGGGTCCTTTAAACGTGCCATCTCAAATACCTGGTAACACGAACCCCGGCATGTAGGCCTCCAGCTTTACCAGGGGCTGTTAGCCCTGCGCAGAAGGCAAGCAGAGCTGCAATGGCCTCAGGCCAGGCCCAGAGCGCCACCAGAGCTACTTGGTGACAGCTTTGCCCCTTTCCGTGGGCCCCACACGTGGGCTTGCTGTTGACACCATTTCCCAAGAGGATATAGAACTGGCCCCAAGGAGCCGGCAATGGCTACAAGGGCGATTCCCCTGTCACGACACTGTAAGAGCAGAATGGGACCACCTGCCAAACCACTAGACCTGGGGAGGTTTTCCTGCCTGGACACAGCTCCTTTACAGAAGCAACCAGGTCCTGAACACCCTCCTGTGGCCTCAGCGGGGCAGGGGTGTCGGAGATGCTGAGGTGCGTTTCCTGGCTGGCTGACGGCTGTGATGGGGAAGCTCTGAGAGTCAAGATCTGGGAGGATGATGCCTCTAGGGTGTTCAGGAACCAGTTTCCAGCCTCTCCTCCATCGAGGAGGTGACGACTCTCCGGGATGCATGGGCCACAAGAGCAAGTGCAGGGCAGGCTGCCTGCTCCCCACCACCCTCCTCATCTTGCTCCTGACCAGGCTCACAGGAAGCTTGTCCTGGGCCATCTGGGTCCATGGCAGGCACATCTCCTCTCTGTCAACTTCCAGGGATGTCCCATCTAGGGGTCCCCTGGCAGAACAGGTGGATCTCCTGCGGGGCCTCCACAGACTTCTCGATGGCCAAGGCTGGAACCAAGGGCTGAGTAGTCTCTGGACATGGGCCTGCAACTTGGCTGACATTCCAGGACCATGAGAAATTCAGGTTTTCCACCATCTGTTCTTAATCTCAGATTTCCTTAAAGCCCACCACCATCTTATGAGAGCTCCAAGACTTCCTTTCAGAAAGACACAACCCTTCCGCAGTAGACAAGTGCGGATGGTCTGATGTCCGCCTTCTGCAAAAGGCCTCACCCTCTGCCAGGGCTGAGGCTGGGACGGTGAAGTTGGGAGGCTGTTGGCAGGGGTAGGGGGGGACAGAGGAGGATGGACCGGAGGATGACACTGAACGAGAGCTCCAGCATCCTCAGAGGAGAATGTGCCACATGGCTACGTGGTCTCACCTGGGAAGAGAGGGGAGGGCCTCGGGTAGCCGTGGCTCATCCTCCAAGGCCACTTCTGATTATAAAGCCCAGCTGGAGAGCCCTGGTCAGGTACGCAGGACTGGCCTCAAAAGACCAGCAAGCCTGCTGCAATTGCCCAGTGCTGGAAGCCTTCTTCCACTTGGTCTTCTGAAAGGTTAAACTGATGCAGTGCCCAAACAGGTAACTAAATGGCAATCCACTGAAGGGACATGCTCTTGGTAACTGGCTCCCTTGGGACAGTGTAACCCTACCCAGGGAAAGTTTGCCTTTCCTTCCCTCTCCGTTAGCTTAGCATTGACTCCTCAGCTGCCATAGAGCAGAGCTGGCAGGCACAGCTTGGCTGGGCGTTGCAGAGCTCAGGGAGAGCGCACCCCGCTCTGCTGGCCACCGCACGTGGGGCTCTGACGGCGGGGCCTTCAGAGCAGCGCGTGGCCACTCGGTCGTTTGGTCGTGGTGGCGGCAGTGCCCACACACTTCCTCACCCTCCTCCTGCTGAGAATGTCAGAGCTCCACATAGACAGTAACTAGGATTCTTTTCAGCCCTTGGGAAAAACACATGTGGCAACTGAGTGACGCGCCCTCTTAAGATCACTCAGTGAGCGTAGAACAGTGTCGTTGCCACCCAAGCTCCAGCTCCTGGATGCTGCCCACGGGGCTGTAAGCCCTGACCTAGCCAGCCGAGGACAGGGACCGAGGGGCATCACAGATGAAGCTGTTTTGCTCATGGACTCACACCAGCTTGCTTTCAACCTGCTGAGCGCTGGAGGGGAATGGGGTTGTAGGTTTCGAATTCCTGTGCTCCATGGCCCCCCGGTGCGAACAGTGGTGGAGGTCTGGGGACCAGCTGACGCTGCACCCCAGAGCAGCAGTCACAGACTACCTGATTCAGTCCAGTGGGTCCTCAAGAAGGGCAGGGAGTGGAGGAATGTGCTCTTGTCTGCTGCTCCCCAGGAGAGGGGGCACAGGGAATAAATGCTGGCTGGCTGGCACACACTCCAGGAGGCGGTCCGTCTCTCCAGGGGGTGCTGGTGTTCCCTCCCAAAGAAGAGAAGGCTCTGTCACAGCCACACTTCCCCTCCCAGCTGGAAGAAGACATCACCAGCTCCCATGTGCTCCAGCCCAACTCCCTGGGGCAGCAGCCAACCGTCTGAAAGCCCACTGCTCCCAGCAGAGGCATGAAGCCCCCTCTGTGATGCCCCACCCTTTGGGAAATCTGAAAGCATCCCCCCATGCTTGCCTACCCCGCGCATGCTCACAGGCTGCTACAGCTACGACTTCCATCCCGCTGACACAGCCTGCGCGTGCCCAGATACAGATGCCAGCCTCGCCCCTTCCCTCAGCCCAATGAATGCTAAGGTCTGGGAGAACAGCCGAACCCAGTCCTAGCCCGCCGCCCCCCACTTTGGTTTGTTGGCATCAACCTCCCTCGGGCCCAGACAGGGATCTCTCCTTCCTTCCCTTGAACAAGCAGCGCAGTGCTGGGTCAAGCGCAGAGGCCTTTCCCTAGAGTGCGCAGGAGTGGCAATGGCTGTTATTGTCATTAGTGTGGTCCAATCGGCGTCTTCATTTACGCCAGCCCTCTGCTAGCTGGACTCCAGGGCAGTTAACAAGAGTGGGAAGCGGATGGGACAGAAAGGGAGCCTCGTCAGCAACTCTCTTCACTTATTGAATCGGCAACATGCTCTTGGCCACAGAGAGAATCATTTATCCAGAGAGCGTGTACCTGGGAAACCTGTGCAAAGGGCAGTGTGACCCTGCTCTCTCTGAAGCACTGTGCCACCCTGAGTGCGACTCTACTCTTTAAAGAGGTTGGGTTTGCTTTTTGGGTTTTCTGGGGTGTTTTTTTTAATATGACCCTGGCCTCTAACTTCATCTAGGCTCACTCAGACCTGCTCCGTCACTCGGGGGACAGCGTCCCTGCTGGACTTACCTGTTGATGGTGTGTTAGTGTGACACCTTTGGAAGGCTTTCAAGGATCGTTTTTGCTCCGATTTTCACCTAACTTACCAATTTTGGAAGCTATTGTGTCATGTACTTTTCAAAGCATGCAGTCACCACACCCGGATGGACAAACTCTTTTGAGGAAGACACTTCAGGGGCGATGGAGTACGATGTTCTGGTTTCCAAGTCCCAGAAAACTGCAGCAGGAGGCCTCACAGAAATGGTAGCTGTCGAGCTGGCCTGTGTGGCCAGGAGTGGTCAGCAGACGTGGTGGGATGTCACTTCCAAGGCTAGGTGTGAACGGCTACGGCTTCTGTCCCGGGCATCCTCACTTGCTTTAGGAGAAGCAGGCAGCCATGTGGAGGAGCCTATGGAGCGGTAAGGAGCTGAGGCCACTGACCGTGCGCGTGAGCTTGGGAGCCGCTGCCCCCGCCACGCCTGAGACAACAGCAGCCCCGTTCCCCAACATCTTGGGGACAACTTCCTGAGAGACCCTGAGCCAGAACCACGGGGCTGAGTTGTTCCTGGATTCGCACCCCTCAGAAACTACGTGAGATCATAAGTGTTCTTAAGCCAGTAATCTGTTATGCAGCGGTGCAAACCAGCACACGCAGGGTCCAGGCTGAGTGGATCGTCCCTGGGCCCCTCCGTTCTCCCCTGATGCCTATTCCTTCTGTTTCCTTCCCGTTGTCTCTGTCTTGCCTTAGCGTGCCGAAAAGGGAGGCTAGCCAGGGTGAGCCACAGGACACCCTGCAGGAGACCGCCTTGGACATCAGCCTGAGCTATATCTATAAGGTGAGTCAAACGGCTGTCTCCGCTCCCAGTTCAGACCTATTCGACAGGTGAGTTCCAAGAGTCCCATCACGCACCACTGCGGGCACCAGACGGGAGGCCAACCCTGATGCTATGGCACGCTCCCCATGCCATCGCCTGCCGCCCGAGGACCCCACGGGGCCTGGCCTCTGGCCTTGCTGCTTGTTTATCTCAGCTCTCACCCACAATTCCAAGGGGCTCACAAGGCCACCCCTCCTGCCTGCCCTGTCTCCCAGGAAGGCCACACTGCCGTAGTGCTCTCTCTTCTCCCCAGTTCCTGACTCTGTGTGCCCTAGTGCAGCCAGGGGCCACCACTGATGAGAACCTCTTGGACCTGATTGAGCTGCTGTGCAGAGCTGGCCTGGACACGCGGCTGCGCCTGCTGCCCAAGACAGACCTCCAGCAGCTCCTGCTCCTGCTCCTCGAGAATATCCAGGAATGGCCAGGGAAGGTACACTGAGCCCCTGGGCCCAACCCTGGCCCATCCTCCTCTGCGTGGTCCCAAGTTATCCCTAGTACGCCCTAGATGGGGATGGCACCGCTCCGAGGCCATGAAGCCACTGGAATGCTAGGGAACATCCCTCTTGCCCTGGCCTCCTTGACCAGCGCTCCTCCCTCCGGAAGGGAGCTGGCGGGGAGCTCAGGGTAGAAGGTGACCCCTCCCTGCCCACCCTGGTGCTGGTGTCCCCACAGCTCCGGCGGCTGTGCCGTGCCCTGAGCTTGGTGTCAGATCACCACCACAACCTGCTGGCGCTTGTGCAGTTCTTCCTGGATGTGACCTCCCGGAGCAGGTGGGTGTTCCTGCACCCCTGCCTCTTCCCGCTGACACCCGTCCCACCCTGGGACAGCCGGGGTGTGGGGATCCAGGACCATCCCCGTCAGTCCCAACAGACCTTCCACTCTCAACAATCTCTCAAACCCAGGAGAAAGAACTAAAAATACAACTCACTAATGAGTTCATTACAAATGAAAAAAGCCTAATTTTCTTACCATGGTTTTATTAGCAAAACAATTGTCTTGCACAATTAGCTTGTGACTGCAGGGGTCCCGCCCTCTTTTTTGCTGCTCAGTCCCCAGTCTTTGGTGGGGGTTCCTTCTTGTCATTCAGACCTCAGCTGCATTATCCCCTGATCATCCCCACCCCGCCCCTCCCCCGCCCCTCCTTCCACACTCTCAGTTTATCCATCTGTTTTATTTTCACACAGCGCCGGTCTCTGCCCGAAACTATCTTACTGTTTGTTTCCTTGCTTGTGGCTGCTTCTCCTCCATGTTACTTACTTCCAGGAGAGCAGGTCCCGTATCTGAGTCACTGTCATATCACCCCATCTAGAACAGTGCCTGGCACACTGTTGACCAAGGTGAACAAACTCGGCCCACAGGGAGATGAGAGGCATCAGCTAGAGCTGGCCTCTGTCTCTTCTCTCCCCCCACCACCCGCCGCTTCCCTGTAGGCCACAGGCAGGGGGGGGGGCGGGGGGTGCAGGTTATTGCCCTCCCCTGAGCAGACAGACCGCTCTCCAGCTCCTCTCCTCTCTTCTCCTCTCCTGGCTCTCCATTTGCAGCTCCTCCCACCTAAAATGATACCCCTTCCCACCCTTGCAATCAGACGGGTCCTGGAGCCCACCTCAGGAAGACCCCCAGCCTTCACAGGCACCTCCACTGGGGCCGGCTCCCTGCAGCTCCTTCCCCCGTGGCTGCTGGGAGCAGCTTGGAATTGTATTCAGCCTCATGTCCCCGGCCCCAGCCAGGTGTGATCACGCTGAGACCGAATCCAGTCCTGAGATGGGTGCTCAGTCTCTTTCCTGTGAATCTGGTTGAAGGGGAGGAGGCCTCTCTGCAGTCCTGAGAGGGAAGTGTTCACTCTGTATTTGAAGAGCTGGGCTGCACACCTATGCACATGCACATGCATGCACACGAGGAACTACATTTTTTCTTTTAAAAATTTATTTATTTATTTATTTATTTATTTTTAGAGAGGGGAAGGGATGGAGAAAGAGAAGGAGAGAAATGTCAATGTGCAGTTGCCTCTTGCGCACCCCGAACTGCGGACCTGGCCCGCAACCCAGGCACGTGCCCTGACTGGGAATCGAACCAGCGACCCAGCGACCCGTTCATTCACAGGCTGGTGCTCAATCCACCGAGCCACACCGCTGGGGCTGTATTCTTTTCCACAGCTGCATGGAGTTCCCAGTGTACGTGCAGTCAGACCCCTCACTCCGGGTATTTGTCCAGTGAGTGTCCGTGGGTACCGGCTTTACACGTTTATGCAGGTGTCTCCACAGGATGAATTTCTTGTGGTGCAACTGCAGTCCTAAAGTACGCATGTTTAAATTTGGCCTCCAAAAATAGCTGTGCCAATTATCAATACCACCAAATAGACGTGAAAACACCTGTTTCTCCACATTGTTGTTAATACTGTGCGTCCTCAGTTTTGTTTTTAAGTTTTAGTGAATCTGTTAAGTGAAAAACACCATTCTGTGGTTCTAATTTCTATTTCCCTGATTGCAGTGAAATTGAGAATCTTCTCATATGTTTATTGACTTTTCTTCCTTTTATTGTAAATTATCTTTGCTATTTCTTGCCCATTTTCCTATCTTGTCATTTATCTTATTATATTGATTTATATATTGCTTATTATATATGTTTCACACACACTGTACTTTCTCCTAAGGCTGTAAATTGTACTTTTAAAACCTTTGTGTGTGATTATCTTTCAGTGAACTAAATTTTTTTTACATTTTTAAAAAATATTTTATTTATTTATTTTTAGAGAGGGGAAGAGAGAGAGAAAGAAAGGGAGAGAAACATGGGCGTGAGAGAGGAACATCGATTGGCTGCCTCTCACACACGCCCCAACCAGGTACCAGGCCAGGCATGTGCCCTGCCTGGGAATCAAACCAGCGACCTTTGCTTTGCAGGACAATGCTCAGCCAACTGAGCCACATGGATCAGGGCTTTCTTTTCTTTTCTTTTCTTTTTTAAATTTTTAAAGAAACTTTATTTTAGAGTAGATTTAGACTTATAGAAAAGTTTGTTGGATAGCACAGACAGTTGACTGTGATAGAATCTATCTTGAGTAGGAAGACCTTCTGAATCACAAAACCTAAGATGTGTAAAAACGCTGAGTTCTGTATCTTTCAGTGTGGACACCATTCTGTCTCTGTCGGCTCCTAGTCCCGTCCAGACTCTGTGTTTTGTAGGTATGAGACAGGGATCTAATCTGCATTTGTCCACCCCCAAAGAGCCAGTGCACCAACACCAGTTTTTTTTGTCTCACCTCCATCATATCCTAAATGTGTGGCATCGTTCATCTGTTAGCAGCGTGAAGCTTTGATTCCGGGAATCGGTGTCTGTTACAGGGTCTCTTTGTAGCTCTGGGCCCTCGGTGAGTGCCCCTTAAATGCCAGGAGTGAATGAAATAGGCAGCCGTACCTTGCTCTCAGACAGACACATCAACCAGGTGACACTTTCTGCCAAGAGCTTCTCCAGGAAAGAGGTTCGCCACCTGGATGGGTGTTACTTATTCATTCACTTAGATACTTTATTGTATTTCTTCCTCTCAACACATAAAGCATGTAAATAGAACCGAGTTCAAATGGCACCGAGGAGTATGTGTTGACAATACGCCCGTGTCCTCCCTGCCCTTCTTGTCACGCTGAGGTACGTTGTGGCAGTCACTCCACATTGGATCAGCGGCAGCTTCTCATTCTTTTTCAAGCACACTGTACTCACTGTGGCTTTTAGCTGTCCCCCCAACCCTGCTCCCTATGGTGGCTATTTTGGAGAGCTTGCTGGTGGCCTTGTTCTGCCCTTGCTGGTGGCCACCCCAGACCGACCCCGGGAAGGAAGGCATGTTGTGGCAATGTGACAATGGGCTGTCACATTCTTAGCCTACCAACTGGCTAAACACAGAGCAAGAAGTCCCACCAATGTTGACACGGAGCAGGCTTCCCCCCACCTGCCTTGTCGCCCACAGCTCCAAGGGATGTGCCACAGACTGAAGGCAAAGTTGAGCTTAACCCTGGAAAATGAAGGTGAATACATTGAAAACCGCCTGAAGTGGAGGTCCTTGGAGGAAAGTCTGTCTGGGCACCATGGCCCCTCCAGGGTAGTTCCAGCTGTCCAGCTTCTGTCCAGGCCCATCACAAGTTCCCAGCAGACCTCTGCACCCACTCCCAGGAGCCCTGTTGGGAAGAAGACGAGACAAGGGCTGCTTTTGCTCCCCTAAAAGCTGATGGACTTTCCCGGGCTCCCTACATCACCACCTTGAATGTTTACTAAATTTCTCCTGCGTGCTGCTGCCGGGGGTCCTCAGAGTAGAGGGCAGAGTGCCCCCATTCGCCTGGTCAGACAGAGGAGTGGACCGGGGCTGCTTAAAACATCACAAAGCTGGCCCTGACAATGACAGGGCTCTTGCCCAGCGTCAGCAGATACAGGAACAGGCCCACTCCTCCCTTGCTCATGGTGCGCGCTCCCTGGAGGGCGACTGGGCCAAATCAAGCAAATGACTTTGATATGTGCAAACCCTTTGACAAACAGTTTGACCTGGGGAACTAGCAACGATATACTGACAAGGGTGTTTAGCATCGTGGCGTTCATAAGAGTGAAAAATTGGAAATGTCTTCGGTGCCCCACCAGAAATTAAATTGTGCTCATACTACAGAATATTTGAGAGCACTTAAAAACGACATCATGGAAGAAAGGGAAAGGTAACAAAATAGTGCTAAATGAGAAAAGGCTATGAGTCCATACGTAGAGTGTGACCCTGGTTTTGTGTGGAGGGGGGAGTAGTCTTTGGGGTTTGAGGTTCATATTAGTGACCTCTGTTGTCTTTGGGCTCCTCTCTCTTTTCCGGATACCCTGTCGGCCTCCCTGCCTCTGTTCTTATACCCACAGCCTATTGTCACCGTTCAGCCAGAGTCACTTTTACTTAATGATTTTTCAAAGTTTTGCTACAGAATATTTTGAATATATACAGAAGACGAGAGAATAGTGTGCCGGGCTCCGTGCACCCATGTTCCGCCTCAGCAGACATTCACTGTGGTCACGGGGATCCCCTTCACCCTTACCTGCTCACCCCACATTTCCTGCCCCAGGTCAGTGGGGAACAGATCCCAGACATCAGACCATTTTATTTCAGTAGGTGTCTCTAAAAGTTAAGGCCCTGTTTTTTAAAACATAATAGTTTTCACACCTGGAACATTTAACAGTAAAAACCCTACCACAAAAAAATGGAGTCATTTCCCTGTCCAAGAACCCCCAAGGCTTAGCGTCATACTTGAAAGGATGTTCATTCTCAGACGGCCGCAAGGCAGCCTGGGACGTGGCCCCTGCCCACTGCCGTACCCCTCGCTGTCCCTGGGACACCCTGGGGACTTGTGTCTCAACATCCCCCTTTCCCCACACACTGCCTTCCTCCCACAATGGCAGGAGACTCGCCCTGTCCCATCACTGTGGCCTCTGCCCGTATGTCCCCTCCTCAAAGGTCCTGGCCCGCTGACCCTTCCCAAATTAGCTCCTCCTCAGGGCTTCCAGAACCTTACTTTTCTTTGTTTTTCTTCCTGACTTATCATCAAACATCACATGCTGCCTGCATTTATTTATGTGTCATCTGCCTGCCCCGTTAGGAAGCAAGCTCTCTGCTGGGGTGTCCCCAGAGCCTGGAACAGTGACTAGGATATCCTGAGTGTTCACTGAAACTGGATGAATAAGTGAGTGCCAAATTTGGCTCTCTTCCTATCCCTGCTTCTGTGACGGAGATACATTCAGGTTTTGGCTTTTCTTTTTTTCTTTTTCTTTTTTTTAAGGGAAAGGAGAGAGTTGTTCCCAGACACTGGGCATCCTCCCTGTGCTGGGGGAAACTCCTCACTGCGCCTCCCTGTAGAAGCAACGGCCAGGCATTCCTTTGTCACCTCCTGAGAGCTACAGCCAGCACACCGGTCAGGTGCCCCTGGGGAAGGAGCCCGGGCAGCAGCCCTCCCCACTCTTTCTAGGCAGGGACCGCACCTGCTCACTGCTCCCCTGTCCCTTGGCTCCTGACTGGTTTTCAAGACCAGTTCTTCACCTTCCCATGGATTCCAGAGCTCCCCAGCATCTTCTTAGCATAGTCCTTTTCTGTCTGAAGCAGCCAGATCCAACCAATAAGGGGAGCTGGCTCATAAAGCAGAAGGCAGGTGGCCCAGAAAGAGAGCAGCCTCAAAGTCATCAAGTCTTTGTGCACGGGGTCCAAGGGCGGCGACACTTGCAGGAGTGCCTCAGCTTTATCCGAGGCCACCTTGTGTCCTCCAGGCCCACGGTCCTCAGGATCCCTGCCCCATCTCAGGATCCCAGAAGTCCCAGCTCTTCTAGAACCTTCCTTCTGCAGTCATCCCTTCTTATTCTAACACCTTTAGCTCTTATTCACCACTGGCTTTTTCTGCTCTGCAAAGAATTGCTCTTGTGAGTCTCCTACCTTAGAACATTTCCGTCTCCACCCACCATTCCCTCCCCCTCCTGCCGCATCTCCAAACTTCCCTCCCCCTCGTTTCTTCTCGCTCCTGTCTGAACCCTGGACACATGCTAGAGTCTTCAGAGCTCAGTGTTGTAGGGAGTTCTTACCTGAGAAGACAGACATTGAGAATGTTCTAGAAGGAGGCAGCCAGGCTCTAAAAAACCCTCAATATTTCAGAAGCGTTCAAAATTGCGAGGAACAAGAAATAGAGATGAAGTTCATGTCTAGGAGTCAAGGGGCCATGGCTGGACCTGGGAGATAGACCACAAAGGAAAAGCGGTCACGATGAAGCCAGGAGCGTGAGGGGTAGTGGCTGACAAGGACCCAGCTCACTTTTATGAGTGAGTATGTGTAAGGAGGTGGTGGGGGCTGGAAGTGGAGAAGACACCCCTCATCCGGCACCAGCCACTCATCTCAGCTGCTCTGTTACCAGTGACCTAACGGCTGTTTCTCATGGACAAGTGTGGCATCGCCTTCCCTGACCTCACAGGGCGCTTCCGATCTCCCTCCCCTCTGTGCCCGTCCTCCCTCGCCGTCACTCATTGCCCTTCCTCTGCGGCCCCTCGAGCCGTGCTCAGCCTTGGGGTTCTGTCCCAGGCTCTCTTCTCTGTCATGGGGCTCAGTCTCAGGGCATCTTCTGTCTCAGGGCTCTCTGCCCACACTGGCCCATGTGTGCCCTGTCCATTGGGGAACTCGGGCATCCCACCCCAGCTGCTGGAGCGTTGCTGCCTTGCCAGCCCGTTCCAGGGGCTGCCTCTGCGGGAAACCGTCACCTTCTCCAAGGTTGGGTCCCTTCCTTGGGAGCAGCCCAGTGATGGGGGCACAATGGCCTCACTTCAGGGTACCTGTGAAGGGCCTCGCTGCCCCAGAGCTCCTTGCAGTGCCAGCTTTGCTGTGACTGCACCACAGCCTGGCTTCCCCCTTGGCGTGGACCTGCTCCCTTCACTCCCCTTAGGTGTCATCCCAAGAGCACCTGTCTCCTCCTCTCGCCCTGTAAATTCCCTACATGATCCTCCCCATTTTAGAGCCCACTTCCTGGGGAACTCGACCTGAGACCCCTAGGGATCTCATCCACATCATGGCTTCAACTCCAGCTACATGCTGAGCACCCCGAGGCAATACCTATGGCCAGACTTTTCTGCTCAGCACAAGATCTGTGTGGGCAGGTATTTCCAGCTGAGCATGTGTGAAGCAGAAGTCACCACCTTCCAAGGAGGGTCACCCCTACTCCGCCGTCGTCCATGGCCCCTTAGTGGCTTTAGCACCTGCCCACTACCTGAAGCCTGGGAGTGTGTGGGCCCCTTCTGTCCCATCAGGTTCCCCATCTCCCACATCACTCATCCCTCCTTCTCACCCTACTGTGGCTGCCACAGCTCCAGCTCGTACTGCTAGCCCAGGATTTCTGCCAGAGACTCAGAGCCGTCTCCTTCCAGGCTCTCTCCCGTCTAACCAATCCCTTCCACGCACTGCCCAGCAGTGTGCCCTTCCCTCAAACGACATCTGTCCGTGTCACTCCTGTGCTTAAGATCCTTCAGGCTTCTGTCCTCGGGATGAAGTGAAACAGCCCAGCCTCACACACAAGGGCCTCTGGGCCCCTTTCCCAGTTCTACCTTCTCCCTCTCCCCACTCCCATCCCCGACAGCCTCCCATGCTCCAGCCATCCCTAAATCTTCCCAGCCACCAAAACCATGAGGATTTGCCCCCGAGCTTTTTGACATCTGTCCCCTCTTCTTAGGGAAGCCTCTTCTTGCCCTCTCCTCCTCCCCTCTGTGTGGTAAACGCTTCCTCACCCTCGAGCCCAGGCTCAGAGCAAGGCATCGCCTCTTCCCAGAAACAGCCTGCCACAGGCCTTGGCTGCTGATGCCCTTTGCAGACCCCTTGAGCTGGAGCATCTTGAAGGAGGAGTGTGGCTTTGCTTTCTGGTCAAAAAGCCTCTTGTGGACAATGTTAAGAAAACATGGGCTGCATGGTGTAAAACTAGGCTGGCTCATCGTCAAAAGGTACCACTGGCCACCGGACTCTGCCTGGGGGCAGGCCCCATGGCCACCGGAGTCCTGTGTTCACCAACGGTTTGACCAGGGCCAACCAGCATCTCGGGATGAGGCCATTCATGGAACAACGGTCAGATTCACGCATGATGTGAGTGCAACTGACAGCAAATTGAAGATACCAGAAAATCTCAACAGACCATAATGATGGACTGGGTGGAAAAGAGAGACCCAGCTACACAATTAAGAACAAGAAGTAGGAAATGGGAGTTGACAGCAAGATGTGTGAAAAAGATTTGGGCTCAATCTGTTAACTGCACAGCATTGGGGGGCCTCTGGAGATGAGCACCTGCCTCGGCTCGGAGCGCCTCCCTGGCCGGGGGTGCGTGGCGACCCCCAGGGCCTTTGGAGGACCCATCCCAGGACGGCAAAAGATAAAAAGCTGTGGCTGGAGGACCTCGAGAAGGGCGGCCCAGGAAACAGTGCAACTTCCTTCAGTATGTGGATGAATAGAGAGATGTTAGCGGAGGTGACTTTTAAGGTGTTTTCTAAGTCTAAGGTTATAATTCCCAAAACAAAGAAAGAGACAGGGTGGGAGGGAGGGAGGAACTTGTCTTGTGATTGTCTATATGAACTCCATTTATTACTAAATAACTGTAACCTTCTTAGTGAGTTACAGCATGCATACAGGAAAAGACCCATCAGAGGTGACACGCGGTGCACTTTGCAAAGGAGACCGTCTGTCTGTGTAACCAGCACTACATCTTAGGAGAGACTGTCATTGTCACCTGCCTCAGGCCTCTCCCGGATGTTTCCTCTGCAAAGAAAACCCTTCCCCAATTCCCATCACACAGATTGTTCACGTGATTTAGAACATGTACCAAAACGGGCCCGTGCGGAGTTCTGTCTGGCACCGCCTGTCCCGGCGGACTGTCAGCTCTCTGTGGGCTTTGTCCTTGTGGAAGAGGGTGGGCCCTTCGTGTTTGTTGCCACACAGTGGCTGATGAGCAGGTCTGTGGCTGCCTGTGCCCTGCAGCCTCTTCCTGTCCCGCTGTGTTTCTGTCCCACTCATCTCGTAACCCAGGCCCTGGTCCTTTCTGCCAGGGTAGCACTGCTCGTGGGCAGGGTGGAAGACTCCAAGAGGAGAACTGAGGGCAGGTGGCATGAGAGGCAGCAGTGACCTGAGTGAAAGCCTGGACTGTCTGGAGAGGCAGACACCCTGAGGCAGGGTGTTGGGCTGCATTTCCACAGGCGGAACAGGCCACTGTTGTTGCTTCCTGAGCTGCCCTAGAGACTTAGAAAAGGCAGCTCACGCCTTTGGCCAGATGCCTGATGGCCTTTTAGGGTAGTTTAGCCTTGGTAGGGCCTGGTTCCCCTCCAAAGGAGCAAAGAGCAGGGCACCAGCGGGGCCCTCTGCAGGGTGCCAGCTAAGCTGCCCTTTGCAGGCGATGAGAGGAGGCCTGGGGCCAGGAAGCAGTGTGCCTGCATCCCACTTCCCAGCTGTACTGGCTGTTTAGAAAAGTCATTTCCAAGTTTCCCAGCATTTCGGGCTCCTCCGAGTGCTAATCCAGTGTCCTGGTCTTCTGGAGGCCTGTGGGAGTGGCGGGGGGCAGGGCCCAGGCGGAGGCCTGGCCTGCTCTGAGTGAGTGGTAGGGCCGGAGCCTTGCCTTATATGACGCAGCTGGTATGGCTCCAGTGGCTTTTGCATCCTCCTTTGTCTGCCTGGTTTGACTTCCGGGGAGGCTTTGCTGGGTGGGGCTGGGCAGCTTTCCGGGAGGAGGAGCCCAAGCCAACCTCAGTGGGGCCTGGCCCTTTGCCTGCCCCTTGCACAGTCTGGATGGTGTTTGGGGTGCATCTTTGCTTTTTCACCTCTGTAGAGTGAGTTTTCAGTATAAAATTAAAAAGTGGTCCTGTCCCCTCTCCCTGTGGGAACTGTGGGTGCAAGGGATTGTGTTTAAAAGGCAGGGAGAGCCATTAGCATCAGAGGCAGTGGGGAGGCAGACAGCGAGGGGGAGTGCCACTCTCAGATGTGGGTTTCTTTTCATCCATTCACACCCTCAGTGCTTTTTCTGGTGCTTTTCTTCATTTCTGGACAACGGCCCTGTCCCGACCCACCCACCCACCTCTTCCCTTCCAGAGCCACCCTGGCTCCGCTTCCTCGGCCAGCCGGCACCCCACCCCTAGGTCGGCCCCTCCTTGCCTGCCCCCTGTGATCAAGGAGCTCTGCCCAGCCGTGGCTGGGTTACTGCCACTCAGGCAGCACTTCTGACTCTGGCTGCAAGTTTGCTCAGAGCAGCAGCTCAGGGCGGTCACTCACCTCCCACTATGCTCCCCTCGCAGCTGCTGCTGGGGCTCCCGGGGACAGCTGGAGAGCAAGTCCTCACTGCCTATGAGGGGGAAGCCATGCAGGGTACGTGACTGGGGCCATGGCCCAGGGAGAAACTGGAGGGTGGGGCTGGGGCCGGAAGGCATCTTGACTGTACCCGTGGGAGTCTAGCATGGGGGACCCCAGGATGAGGGGCTCCTGTTTTCTGTCCCATGGTGCAGTCCAGATGGGGCTGCCTCTTGTCAGGACTCCTAAGGTGGGGTGGAAATGCTGAGGCATTCTGTAGAAAAGGGTCAAGGCTAACAGGAGACAGGATGAGGGAAGTCCCCATGCTGGTTAAGGTCAAGTCTTCCAGGTCAAGAATAGATGGGATGGCCAGACCCTCCCAAGGTTGCCAGATAAGATGCAAATATGGCATGGTAGAAATTTATGCTAAGAAATTCTTCTTTGTTTATAAGAAATTCAAATTCAACTGGGCATCCTCTATTTTTATTGGCCAAATCTGACCATCCTGTCTCCTCCCCCAACTGAATTCCTTCTTTAATAATCTGACCGAACTGTAACGCACACGCAGAACAGAACGCAGACCTAAGTCTATGGCTCAGTGGGTCTCACAAGTCAGACACATGTGGAACGGAACCGGTGCCTGGATCAAGACACGAAACGCGAGCAGAACCTGCTCCCCCCAAAGTGGCATCGGTGTCCCCACCTCCAGCAGCTGGCACTTGTCTGTTCTTGTTCTTTATGTAAGTGAAATCATACACACGGATTCTCTTGTGCCCGGCCTCTTTCACATGACACCGAGAGGGCCACCCATGCTGCTGGATGCACTTGGACACCCTCTGCAATCGTTCTGCGCTGGGTCGAGTGGCAGGGATGTTGGCCTGTTTCAGTGGTGCTGCACGTACGCCTCTCCTGTTCCTGGAGTGAGTACCTAGGAGGAGGACCGCTGGGTCAGGAGGCAGGCACGTGGACAGCTTCAGTGCATCTTCCAAACAGTTGACTGAGTGGAGGCACCAATTCACTTTCCCACCAGCTGTGCACGAGCCCCTCCCCCCTCCCGGGCTGGGCCTTCCCCTCCTTTTTATGTTCATCCTGGTGTGTAGTGGTACTGCCTGCTGCTGCCTTTTTTTTCTTTGTTTAATCAAGAGCCTCTTGCTTTGTTGATTCCTTTGACTTTCTTGACTAAGTTCTACTGAAGAAAATAAATGAAGCCACTGGTTCAGATGCCAGCCTGCCCAACCCCCCTCAGTCCCCAGTACCATGGGGGGGTCCTGAGCAGCCTCGGGCCCTGGGGTGGAAGGTGCAGGGGACCCTTCAGCACCAGCTCCCTGATTACTTCTCCTGGGAAACATCATTTCTGAGGCTGCCTGCAGCTCGCTGTTCCCACGTCCCCTCCCACCTTCCGTTCTCACGGTGTTGGTCCGGCCCACGCTGTGAGACCCTTCCGCAGTGTTGTCACCTGGGTGGTTCTCCAAAGAGCCAGTTCCAGCCCAATAGTTTCCTGCGGCTTCAGGACCTCTCCTTTGCTTCCCCTGGTGGTGGCTTTCCACAGGAGTTAGGGACTGCAGCCACATCAAACGGCGAGCTAGGTGCTCACCTCTGCCTCCCTTAGGGGAGCAACAAGTGTATGGGGGTGCGTGGAGATGGAACCTCGTGGTGGAGGCTGTGGCGGGGGTAGTGTGGGGGGGGGGCCTGAACCCTTCTTCCCATCGTCTCTTTCCAGTCTCCGGTCTTCACTTCCCTCCTCTCCTCTTTTTGCTCACTCCTGCCCTCAATGACTGAAAATCAGAGCCCCAAATATTAGCATCTCAAGTTCACGACAGAAGTCTTCGCACCTGAAGAAAGGAAATGTCAGCCCCATCATGATGAGTCACGACCGGCGATCGACTCAGAAGCCCAGCTCAAACTGACTCAAGCAAAAGCGACTTTATTGGCTCACACAACCGACCAGCCGACCTACCGAAGGAATGGCCCGGGGCTGAGGCTTCAGGCAGGGTGGGCCCTGGGTGCTGTCGGGGCTCTCTCTCCATCCAGCCTGCTTCATTCCGTCTGGCTCTCCCACAGGGAGGCAGGGTGGCCACCAGCAGCTGTAGGACCCACCTCCTGCCGAAGCAGTGGCCCTGCTGGTAGTGCCAGCCAAGACTCCCCAGTTGGCCAATCAGCTCTTTACTCACACAGCCTGTGCTGGACCAGGCCTGGCTCCTGCGCCACCTGGGGAGCTCAGATTTGGGCCAGGCCCGGCAGGCTTCTCCAAAAGAAAGTCACTGGATGCCAAGTGAAAAACAACAACAAAGTTAGGCCTCCGCTGTTCCGAGTGGCCCACTTTCCTCCACCCTGTGCGGGCCGAAAGGTTCTGAGTACAAAGGAAGGAAAAGGCAAAGGTCTGTGTAAAGGGCTTGATATTTCCTATCTCTGTGGACCCACAGGTCAGTCTAAGGACAGAGAGAGAAAAACAGGCTGAGAAGACATAACTCTACAATGCTAGTCTCTAAAATTAGTTAACTTTTCTTTTTGCTTATTTTTTAACTTTCCCATTATGCATGTTCGATTACTTCTAAAACAAATGTGGCCTTGGCCGAGTAGCCCATTTGGTTAAAGTGTACACCCAATACGCCAAGACTGCGGGTTCAGTCCTTGGTCAGGGTGCATCCAAGTATCAACCAGTGAATGCTGTCGTCCGATGAATGTTGTCCAATAGTGGGACAACAAATTGATATTTCTCCCTCTCTCTCTTTAAAATCAATAAAATAAAAATAATTTAAAAAAATAAAATAGCCCTGGCTGGTGTAGCTCAGTGGATTGAGTTCGAGCTATGAACCAGAGGGTCTGGGTTTGATTCCCAGTCGGGGCACAAGCCTGGGTTGCAGGCCAGGTCCCCAGTGAGGGCCATGTGAGAGGCAACCATACATTGCGTTCTCCCTCTCTTTCTCCCTCCCTTCTCCTATCTCTAAAAATAAATAAAATCTTTTTTAAAAAAATAAAATAAAATAAAATAAATGCCATAGAGCAGAGGAGGAAGCCCGAGCACTGCAGACAGAGAGTGGGTGTCCACACCCCTCCTCCCTGCGGGTCACGGCCTCAGGCTCTCCCCTCCCTCCCCTCACAGGCAGCTCCGCAGCCAGCTCAGCCTCGTGGTCGTTGCCCGGCTGCTGGACCAGCAGGAGACACTCTGTCTCTGGCAGGAGAAGACCCGGGTGAGTGTGGGTCTCCGTCGGGCGTGTCCGTGGGGCCTGGGAACCCGTGGGCGAGGGGACAGCTCTCCCCGTGGCCTGCTCAACAACCCGTGCTTTTCCCAAAGGTTAAGAGCCTCAGGCCAGGAGACCCAAGCTGAGTTTGAATTTTTCACTCCTATTCCTACACTGGACAATTACTTTTTTTATAAGCCTGCTATGTGCTAGGCTCTGAGGACAGAGTGGGGAGCAGGGAGCGTATTATTTATTACTTTTTTAAAATTGTGGTAAAATATATCTAACTAAACGTTACCATTTTAACTGTTTCTTTTAACCACCTGATCATTTGAAGTGTCGAGGTCTAAGCACTGTGAAGCGTCCGGGCAGGGGCCTGCAGCGCGTTGCCGCTGTTTTGCGCCGCCCCCTCCACCCGCCGCCTCCCCACACAGACACCGTACGGAGCACAGAGCACACTCCCCACCCTCCCTCTGCAGCCCCTGGTTAGATCACTTTTTGTAGGTGGAAAGCAAACACTATTCAATTGGCGCTGCTCCCTTTCGTTGTCCCTCTGTCCTAGTGTTTGGCATTCTTGGGTCCGTGAGGAGGGAGAGTTTATCTTTCCCCCCATTCTCCTGCTCTCCATGACGCTAGGACTGCAGCCTCCGTGCAGCTCAAAGAACACCCCTTCAGGGGCCCTGGGCAGTGGCCTCCAGATGCATATATGGGGGATGGGGCGTTGGGAGTGGTGCCACCCTCCCAAGAATCTCCCTGCAATCCTGGAGCAAGTGCCAGGTGGCTGAACCCTCCAGCTCAGCCACGCACACCCGCAAGGCAGGCCTGCCGAAAGCCTGTGCACCTCTGGTCACTAAAGGTGTACTGGGCAAGCCCGTGTAACCCCTTGCCCAGAGAGAATGTTCCAGCACATTCTGCAGCAGGGTAGACAATATGGCTGAGTCTGACGTCACAGGGAGGCAGCGCAGAAAGGTGACCAGTTGGCTTGGCTTGTCAGAGCAGGCCTGGCCTGGCTTTTGCCCAGGCTGTCCCCTTTGCCTTAAATGTCCTTTCCCTAGGACTTAGCATGGCTGGAGCTGCTTGTCATTCCAATTCCAGCTTAAGTGTCACCTCCTCCAGGAAGTCTTTCCTGAACGCCCAACCCAAAGTACCCTGCCACTGTGACCCAGTTTTTAAATTATCTGTAGTTTCACCTCCTGATATTTTCTTATTTTTTCAGGTCTGTGCACACAGTACACGCACACACATGCACATGCACACCAACAGCTCCTGGCGGCCAGGGACCAAAAGGTGTTTTTGCCTGCTGCTGCCCTTTGCTGCCCAGCACAGTGCTGAGCACAGCCAGGGACTCTGTGGCTGCTCACTTGTGGAAGTGAGTTTCTAAGGTGTGTGCAAGGTCCCAGGCAGAGACCTTGGTAGGGGTGAGTGAGGGAGTGGCCTGCACAGGGGTCACTTCACAGAAGTGACAGGCTGGTGAGAGGACATGTCTGTGAAGAACAGAGGGACCAGCCAGTGTTGTGGGGGTTCCCACGTGGTTAGGGGCAGGCAGGGGTACAGAGAGGAGGGAGCAGGGGACAAGACCAAGTGGTCCCAGAGGGACCAGAGGGCCACCTGGCCGAGAGGCGCTGGTGTTGGCCGGGGCTGGGGCGTCGCGGAGCCGCAGGAGAACAGAGCTCAGTGTCAGCAGAGAACAGTGAGGGGCCAGGGCACCGAGACAAGGGAAGGAAGGACCAGCAGGTGGTGGGTGGTGAGTAGGGGTAGCCACCCACCAGCAGCATTTGGCAGTGACTGGAAAGACAGAAGGTGACTCCAATGTCAGGGTCAATTCGAGATTCCGGGTTTTGTCTAGCTTTGTTTTTATTGACCAGAGCCTGTGCCCAGGACAGCGAGGGGAGTGTGATGGGGCGCCTGCAGCCTCTGCACCAAGAGACGCCTTCAGAGGAGCGGGTGCGCGAGGTGGGCTGAGGCCATGGCTCCCAAGTCAGCGCCCGTGCTGAGGAGAGGAGCCTGCAGGCAGGCAGGATGGCTGTGCAGGGCTAGGTCAGGCTCCTGGTGGCTGGAGGGCAGGAAGGACCAGCTCAGGCCTGCCCGCGGCCTTCCCTTGCCGTGTGTTTCCCCAGTGCTACCCACTGCCAGCCCGGCTGCTGCACAGCCTCCTCCCAGGGCTCCCGCTGCAGGCACTCCCCTGTCCAGTCTGGCTTGTCAGACAGAAACACATCTTCAAAGAGCACCTCAGCCCCACAGCTGCCTACGTTCAGCCCACGCACCTTCTCCCAACTTCCCTGTATGGCCTGCCAGGGCCGCCTGCCCCCCCCCCACCCCCGACCCCCGACGGGCCAGCTCCGTGCCTCTGCGCACAGCACTGTGCACTGACACTTCCTTTTCACCCATCGCTCCCAACTGAGCAGTGGCGGCTGACATGCCAGCTGGCACTGGCTGTGTCCCAGGGGCCATCTCAAAGCTCACCCCTTTCTCACAGCAGCCCCAGGTGGTAAGAACTCTGTTTATCACCCATCTTTTACAGCTGGGGAAGCCAAGATAGGTG
Source organism: Micronycteris hirsuta (assembly GCA_004026765.1). NCBI lineage: Eukaryota > Metazoa > Chordata > Mammalia > Chiroptera > Phyllostomidae > Micronycteris > Micronycteris hirsuta. The sequence goes on from PVJI01001737.1 coordinate 35,595, forward strand.
TGGTTAGGGAGACTCTCCGGATCACACAGCAGCAAAGCCGTGGATCTGGGATTCAAGCCCAGAGGTCCCGGCTCCAGAGTCCTGCCCTTGACCCTGCAACAAGCCATCTGCACTCCCCTAGCCACTCCCTTGGCTCTCACTGTGGTGCAGCCTGGACCACACCCGCGGCTTCACGCTGCAAGTGCCCTGCTGGTCCCTTGAGCTTTAGTCCTGGAGGCACAGAGGCGAGGGCCATCCCTTCCTCATTCTTCATCAGTATACAAGAGCTTGATAAACCTTTTGACTGATTCACTAGGAAAGAGGATTGCAACAGCTGCAAATAGACTCTGTGGGAGGAGAAGATCTGGGGTGAGTGCTGGGCAGAGAATCCTCAGGGCACCGCTGGACAGAAGTCCCTGATGGCTGCCTTGCTTGGCTCCCCACTCAGGCTGCGGTCTGCGGCCCTGGGAGCAGGGGCAGGAGCAGGAGCTGGACGTGGAATCTGAGGATCAGGACTCCTGTAGGTGGTCAGGACACAACAACGCCAAGGCTTGCGTTTTCCAGGAGAGTCTCAGGGTCACACTGCCTCCTGTGGTTCCTGTGACTCCCTGGACTATCCCAGGAACAGCAGAGTTTTGGCCTCAGGTATTAGTACGCTCTGGACACTTCTCAGGTCACTAAGGACACAGCCCTGAGCAGAACTCAGTCCCTCCCTCGCAAAACTCATGGCCCAGGGGAGGCAGACACAGGGACTAAGGAAGATGTAAATATTTGGCATGCCAGGTTGTGATAAGTGCTATGGAGAACAATAAAGCCAGATAAAGAGAAGAGGGAGTGTTGGGAGGATGCTATTTTATAGAGGTGAACAGGGACATTCGAGCACAGACCTGAAGGAGTCATGCAGGTTTCTGGGGGAAGAGGCAACAGCAAGCACAAAGGCCCTGGGGCAGGCAAAGTCTCTTAGGTTGGAGAAAAAACAGAGGCCAGTGCAGCTGGAGCAAAAGGCTGAGGGTGCAGCAGGAGTGGAAGTCAGAAAGGAAAGTGGGAACTCAACCCTCCAGCACCCCCAGCCCATGGTGGGGACTTTGACTTCCATGCCAAAGTGGAAATCCATTGGAAGGTTTTCAAAGGAAAAACGAAACTGGTTTATAAAATGTTTACGATATACTCTGGCTGCTGTATTGAGAACAGACTATTGGGGGTGGGGAGGAAGGAGGCAATGGCAGTAAGCGTCGTAAGAGGTAATGGCAGCTTGGCCAGGGAAGAAGGTGTCACAGGTGGCAAGAAGTGAGCAGAGTCTGGGTGTATCTCCCGAGGACGGCCACTGGGATCTGCGATGAGAGAGAAGGGAGGCAAGCAGGGCTCCAAGATCTGCGCCTCTGGCAGGGTGGAGAGGCACCCGACCGAACCAGGCAAGGCACAGGTGGAACAGGTTTGGAGGGAAGTCAGAGTTTGTTTCTCGTCTCAGGCCACCTCTTGCCACACAGCAAGCCTTTTTTGTCAGGCCATGTCTTCCAGTTTGGAGTTTGGAAAACATGGGATGCAGATGGCTGAAGAGGGATCGATCTACTAGGGAAAGGCTAGCTGCAGCCCTGCCTGGCTGCTTACGAGTATGAATACGGATTAAACATACACCATGTGCCAGGCACTGTGCTAGGCTCTGGGGCCACTGCAGTGAATGAAACTGCCCTCCCGGGGCTTACATTCTAGTAAAGGAAAGGGGAACAGATAATAATAAACAAGCAGGTTACACAGCCTGTTTGAAGGTGATAAATGCCGTGGAAATACAAGCAGTGCAGAGTCTGGATTGGCAAGCGGAGCAGTGCGGGCTGGAGGGCTGAGGGGAGCCGGGGGGCTGGGGGAGCCTCATCAAGCGGGTGGGCTTGGAGCTGGGGCTGGAAGAAGGGGAGGGGCAGTTGTGCAGTGTCTGGTCAGAGCGACTGCTCAGGGTACAGGCTCCCGGAAGCAGCAGGGGCCACTGGGTATCAAGCACAGAAGACCCTGGCCTTCTCCTGTGGGCGAGGGGAGAGCAGTCAGGGCTGAGAACGAGAACGACAGGCTTTGTGGACAGTGCCCGCACTGGAGCTGGCCTGTGTCCTCTTGCTGGGCAGACTGTTGCCAGTGGAGACCTGCCTTCTGCGGTGACCATTTGCTTCTGGCCTCTGCCCTCAAGGGCAGAGTGTTCACGGAGCCGGCTCCCAGAAATGGGGGCAAGGTGGGGAGATGTGCTGGTCAGGCCCAGGCCCAGACAGGACCCACAGGGCCCAAACAAGCCGTTATCCTGGAGAGAGAGGCAATGGCTGTACTGGAACCAAAAGAGAATAAGCAATCAGAAGAGGGAGGCTCATTGCGCTGAGCAGAGTGGAGCTCTCTTCAGAGCGTGAGAGGGAAACACGAGGAGCCAGAGGAGCCGTGCTCCTCTGCGCGGCCCCGCCCAGGGCTCCCTGGCAGGGAGGGCCCAGCTGAGGCGAGGCTGCCTGCCCGAGGGCTGCTTCTGGGAGCACAGGCTGCAGCTGTGAGCCCTGAACAAGCAGGGCTGTTTTGAAAACTACCCCCAGACTTGCAAAGACTGAGCAAGGCGGCACACTTGGTTTGGGTGAAGCTCCAGACAGTGCCTCTCTTCACCAAGAACCTTCCCTCTTCCTCCCTGCTGCCTCCTCTCCCCTTCGGACAGGATCAGACACTAAGCCAGGAAACCCTGGCTCCCTTCCAGGAGTCAGGCCTGACTCCTAGCACTCAGCCCAGCTGCTCTTTCGGGCTGTCTAAGCCCGCAGCCGCTGAGAGGCTGAGCAGGTGTCTGAGGGTGAATCAGAGGGAGGAAGCCAGGTGAGCCGGGCAGGGCGAGGCTTGAGCAGGAAGCTGGGCTCTGGGGCTAGAGACCTTGCCCTTCGGCCACCCTGCACCTGCTGCTTCTGAAGAGATGATGCCCCTGCGAACTCCCCTGACTCTGCTCCCTCGTGCCTCCCCCCACCACCCTCCCTAGGGCCACACATGGCCTCAGAGGGGCCGGGAGCACGGAGCCTGCCTGCCTGCCCCGCCGCAGGTCAGCTTCAGGGCAGCTGGATGGGCCTTGCTGGCATTCGGCTGAGACTGCCCAAACCAGGCGCAGGGGCTAGGCAGGAAGAATCTCTTGCTTCAGACACGTGGACTTGCGCGGACCACAGTCCAGAGGGTGGGGAACACTGGCCCATTTGTTCAGAGAGGATGAGCAGTTTAAAGGGGGGTGGGGGGTGGCTAGCAGATTAAGTGACATTTCAGCCAAATGCAAGGTGTGGACCTTGTGGGGGAATCCCCATCCAACAAAGCAACTATAGAAGGACTGTTTGAGACCATCTGAGAAAACTGAACACGGTTGTTAGATCATGCGAGGAATTAATTCTTGGTCATTTTTTCGGGCAAGAGAATGGTATTGTGATTATGTTGGGTGGGTGGGAATCCTTATCCTTTACTGTTAGAAGCTCTTTATGGGTAAAATGATACAATGTTTAGATTTGCTTTAAATTTTTCTGGAAGGAAAATGGGGGAGTGGAAGAATGAAACAGGGCAGGCAGCGTTGAGGCAGGGCAGTGAGAAGCTAGGAAAATTCCTAGGCAAGTGGAATAGGGAGGACAGACAGCCGAGCAGGACAGACAGCCGAGCACCATGGGCAGGTGCAGATGGTCGCCCGGGCAGGAGGGGGCAAAACTGGGAAAGCTGGGACCTTGCCCCCAGGGTGACCTCTCCTCCCCTGGCCTTTCCTCCCTGGAGGTAACACCTAGGCCTCAGTTGTGCTTCAGCTCCAGGCCCCAAAAAGCAGCAAAACCAGGTGGGTGATGCCATCAGCTACAGACCCCCTTCCCTGTCACTGACCAGTCAGAGGGGACCATGACCCTGAAAGGGCCCACCTGGAGAAGCAGTGACTATTCCACTGAAACCCTCCCCTGAGGCCTCCCCTAAGATTCCCGCCTTAAAGAAAGAGATAAAAGCCTCAAGACAAAAGGACCCAGCCCGCCCTCTCCCTCTGGGGAGCAGCCCTCCCCATTTTCTTTCTCTTCTTCCCCCACTTCTTTCTTCACAGGCTCGGATCTCCTAAACTCCGAGGCAGTGGGCAGTGGCAGCTTGTCCCAGGCCGACCCCCTGAATCTGTCTCCAAAGCCCCCTCTTCTCTGACTCCCAGGAAGCTCAGGCAGCCCAGCCTGGGCTCTCCTGTTGCTTCCTCTATGCTAAGCCCTTCCCTGTTTCACTGCCCTCAGCTTCAACGAATGTACCCTCACGGTCACCTGGACTCACGTGAACTCTTTCCTACACGAAGTCAGGAACCCACACACTACAGCCGGCCCCAGGCAGACCCATCCGCCCAGGGCCAGGGCGGTTGGTCACTGTTCCCAGTGAAAGGTCGCGGGGGGTGGGTGGGAAGGGTCATACACAATCTCTCTTCTTTCCTGAGCCCATGCCCAGGCCCCACACAAATAAGTTAAATGGAAAGAAAGGGGTGTGGGAGAGTGGACCCCGCAGGCAGGGTCTTCCTGGTGTCAGAGGAGACCCTCTCTGCTGGTCTTGGTTCTTCTCCACCATGAGTGTGCTTACTCCAGGCAAGTGGATTCCACCTGCAGCCCACAGAGCTCTTCCTAGTTCACTCCTTTAAGGGAGGACTCGCCCCGTACCAGGTCCTCTGGGACTGTGTGACCTCCTTCTTGGGAGGAAGGTGTGTGCATATCTCCATTCTACGCCTAAGACCCAGCTTCTAAGTGAGAGGTAGATCCAGGCTACGGAAGCTGGTGGCCTGGCTCCAGAGCCTGCGCTCTAACCCACCACTGCCAACGAGAGCCAGGCCAAGGGTCCCGCAGTGCCAAGCACTCCGCTGCCGCCCGTCAGGGGTAATGGCCTCTCTTCTCCTCCGCAGCTGGTAGAGCTCAGCCGGCTCCTGAGCCTCATGAGGCCATCATCCCTAAGGCCGTACCTGGACTCTGAGACCTTGCCGCCCTGCCAGGAACAACAGCCAAAGGCCAGTGCTGAGCTAGACCACAAGGTGAGCACCCTGCACCTGCCCACTTCTACCCACTGTTGCACCAGGGAAGCCGGTAAGGCAAAGCTGTTCATCCTTCGCCCCTGTGGGCCCTGAGGGAAGAGAGACCAGCAGGCTGCCTCCCTCTGGTGAGCAGGTAGTGAAGGTGTGGGCGCAGCCCGTGATTGATTAGTGCCCTTGCTGGGCCCCACGCTGTGGGGCGCTGTGTGCACAGGCATCAGGCCAAAGGTCCACCTGGCCCTGCTCTGGATTCTGCTGCATCCTGCACACCCTGGCGTGGCTTTGCTGGCCATGGGTGTGCCAGAAGTCTTACCACACTGTTTAGAGAGGATGCAGGAGCAGAAATGCTGATGAGGGGGATGTGGTGGGAAGGGACATGAAGTTTGAAGCCAGGGAAACGTCCAGCTGTGAGAGGCACCCTGTTCTCCCAGGGCAGCACTAGATCCAACACCCCTGTCCTTACTCAGCATAGTTGTCATTGAGCCTGAGTCCTTGGCCTTCTCTAGTTCTTCCTCACTGACTTTCCAGATGCTGCCCAGGCTCCCTGAGAGCCATGCTTTGGCAGGAGTCAGGGAAGCTAGGTCCCCCAGAGCTGGCAGGTGTGGGGTTTGCACTGGTGAGGCTGTGGCCCCTGGCGTGAACGACAAGCAGGGGTAGGCATAGGGGCATCATATTGAGACTCCCAAACCTGGCTTCCTGGGGATCGCGGGTGGATCTCAGTGAGCACCCTAGCCCTGGGGACTCAGGGTGAGGAACACAGATAGGCATCTTTCTAATTTAGGAAGGTGGTAATTCCAAAAGCTCACTTGAAGGCTGTGTGTTGAGAATTCAGAAGTCTAACCTTTGGGCATCATCCTGCAAATCAGATAAATGAATTAATTACTTAATGAACACAAATGGACCATTAAGAAGATATGAGAACCCCCAGGTGCATGCTCTCTTCCAGAAAGCGTAGGAAGGCTGTCTTCCAGCTTTGCCTGCTGTTCCTGCCATCACCAGCAGGCTGCTGTGTCCCCTGGGCGCGTGAGCGTCCGTGTGTCCCCTTCTCCTGTGCCAACTATTTCCGGAAAACTGGGGCTGGTTGTGGAGGCTGAGTGGGGTGTTGGGATGGCAGCCCTGGGAGGGCAGCCCTGGGAGGTCTGTCTGCGCTGGGCGCTGGGTAGAGGGCCAGGCCTGGGCGGGGGGAGGACGAAGGGGAGGGGCGAGAGGTAAAGGAAGGGCTGTGTGTGGTACGTGTGACTTCCAGGTGCCTTGGGGCCACTCCTGTGACCTGACCTCATGGTATCCTTTATTTTGAGGACTGTTCTCACACACATAAAGGAGGTCGTAAAGCTTCCCCCTGGTCAGTGGCCATATTGGAAATGACCAGTTTGGCCTGGAAACATAGAGGAGTTGGCGTGTCTGGGTGCCCTGCACTAGGGCACAGGTTTAGAGTGGGCCGGTCCAGGACTGTGGAAGGGGCACAGGAGGCTCATGGATGCTTTTGCTGTAGCAGGAGCCCACGGGCGGTGGGGTGGGGGGGTGGGGGTGGCCCTGGCCTGAGAGGGAGGTGGCTCAGAGCAGAGGAGGGAAGGGAGCAGGCAGGCTGGTGGGACGCACTGTGGAAGACACAGAAATGTGAAGGTTCTGTCCCCTCGGGCTAGGCTCTGCTCTGACCTGGAGGGGCCAGGTGGGGCAGGGGACTGGGCCAGGCAGGTGACTGGCTCGCAGCCCAGCCCTACCCCAACCTGGGCGACTGACTCCTCGTTAGGCCCAGAACGTTTCATCTTCAAAGATGATCAGGCTACTCACCAGCCAAAAAGAGTGGAGGCATCCTCCACCCTGTTTTATGGGGAGTGGTGGTCTGGGCCGGCTGAGCCTTTTATCCTCAGAGCTCAAAGGCTTGGCCTTCTTTCTCCTGAGGCACAGCAGGGAAACTAAGGCCGGAGTGAGGCTGGCCACAGGCGACCAGCCTGGAGGACATGGGACGGGCCCTTTCCCAGCCCTTGGACCCCCTCCCTCAGACCCTGCTCACTCCTGTCTGGGAGATTTCCTGCCCTAGAGAGACTGCAGTGCATTGCAGCCCTCCTCCCGCCCTGCAGATAGATGCTTCTGCCAGGCTCCACTCCCTGGATTCCCCACCTCCTCCCTTTGCCTGGGGCCTTGGCCCAATCTCCTCTCTCCCTGGTGACAGCTCCCAGCCTTTCCCCAGACTGGGAAGCTGCTCTCTGCTGCCCAGGGCATGACTTTCTGTCCTCACTAATCTCAGGGCTTTGCAGTTGTCCCTCTACTTGTCATGTCCCTAGGTAGACTGTGGGCATAGCCAGTGTCTCCCAGCATCATATGGTATGTTTGGCACTAGCTGAGTGAATGAATGAGTGAAGCAACTTTAATTCCTCTTCCTCTCTGGACTCTCTTCTCCCCCAACTCCCTATTCTGGCCATCCCACCCTCCTTCTGGAACCTTCCTCTGCACACCCTCTGACCAACCCCTGCACGTTGGCCGCATTGTCTCTTAAGTCCTCCTATCATTAGGGCTGCAAGGGTCTGTAGCCTGGGCTTCTGTGCAGTGCTTGACTTCACAAGTGTCACCTGCTTATGGGAAACCAATCAGAAAACACTATGTGTAATTATAAGCTAGTGAAGCCCTGCCTGGGAAAGCTAACCACCAAGTGCCACAAAGGAGAGAGCCTGCTCCTAGCACAGCCCCTCGGTGGCGGGAGGTGTGGGTGAGGCGGGAAGACTGGCTGGCCCGAGCTGGCTGTTTGTGTCCCCGCAGATCACCACACTGCAGAGCTTGTGGAGTATAGGAATCCTGCTTCTTAACGCGGTGATTAGAATACCTGCAGCATTTTCAAGCGCTTTTGGATAAAGAAATGGTTGCCCAGCCCCTTGCTGGTGTGTGGGTCAGATTATTTCAAACAAAAAACAATTAAAGTCCAATAAACTCAGGAAGAGTTTGCTACCTTCCCCTTTCCTGCCTAGAGATTCAGATAGAAAAATCTGCTCCAGACGGGGAGCTTTGGCACATATGAATGAAGTGCGGCAGACGGGGGATCCAAGCACAGATCTGTTCCCAGGTTCCCTTCTGTGTCCCGCTGTTTGTGGGTGCCCAGGTAGGAGTGTATTTACAAAATGTTTGATCTTTTTCAGCAACCTGTGAATTGCTCCCCCTCCTTAGTCCAAAATGACATCTATACCTTAATTTGCCTCACTACCTTTGTAATTTTTAAAAATGTTTATTTATTTATTTTTATTCACTGACTTTAGAGAGAGAGAAATAGGGGGAGAAGAGAGAAACAACCTGCTGTTCCACCTATTTATACATTTACTGGTTGCCTCCTGTACGCACCCTGACCAGGAATCGACCCTGCAGCCTCAGGGTATCAGGACGATGCTCCAACCAACTGAGCTCCCTGCCAGGGCCTGTCTTTGTAATTTGTATGTTTATGTGAATTCCCTGTACCCAAGTATTAAGATTTGATTTTTCCTTTCCAATCTGCTGTGCATCTTCAAATTCTTCAACCAGCCACAAGAACTAAAGGGAGAAAGGGGAAGTTCCCCTGGCCCCCACAGCAGCCGGCCACCGTTGGCCCTGTGCTGACCTGGTTTGAGAGGGGCTCTCCCAGCAGAGAGCAGACAGAGGTCAGAGTGACGTCTGGGGTTTGAGAGAGGGGAGAAGATGACTTAACGCAGGAGCGTACTCTGAGAGCTGGTCTCCAGGTGCTCCCTGCTGGCCCACAGATACCAATTCAGTGTGAGACGGGCCGTCTGGGCCTCCAGGCCAGCCCCATGCGCACAGACACCCTGCGACTGGACTCGAGTTGCCACTGTCTCCCGGAAGCTGTCAGGCTCATGTTTCACAATGTAGTCTTTCCTGTGAGCCAGGCTTTGGTCCCCACTCAGGCCGTCTGATCCAGGCCTGAAGAACTGAAAGCGTCGAGCTGTGCGGACGCCACCAGTCCTACAGGCAACACCGGTGGTGCTGAGAAGTGACAGGAAGCCACCACAAGGTCCGATCCAAATCACTACTAACCTAATAGCAATAGTAGTCGCTCAGATGGGATGCAGTCAGTACTAACATCACACCGAGAACTGAGGGACAACGAAACCCAGCCCGTCTCCTCTGTGGATCCAGGAGACCGCACACTAGGCCAGGGAGCCGCCAGCGTCTTATAAGGCAGAATCTCCGGAGCCGGGTCGGCAGCAGGGCAGACCGAGTTCTCAGTCCAGCAGGGCAGACCTCCGGCAGCGGCACAGCAGTCAGATCAGCGTGGCATGGAGCAGCGCCTTGGTGGGTGGAGATATGCTGTCTCCATGGTGGCTCTGAAGTCCACCTCAGTTCTGCCCTCCGGGGTCATGCACTCCACCCCTCTGGGTCTCTTAGTAAGTGTCTTGGGACCCTTGGTAAGTGGTCCAGGAATTCCAGGTGGGCTTATCCTGGGGTATTCCACCTCTACCGTGTGTCTGTTCAGGTCGTGGATGCAGATGTTTTGAACACTCCTTGCCAGATGTGCCTGGTGTGGCTTCCTTCTTGACCCAGAGTCTTGTGACTGGCCGGCAGCCGTCTTGGTCGACCGAGTGGCATCGTTTTCTTGTACAGACTTTATCCCATCTTGACCGACAAGCGTCACTTTGTCAGTCCTGCTCTCCACAGAAGCGAACAGCTCAGCCTTCCAACCCAGAACCAGGGATCCTGGGAATTTTGGGGATTTTGTTGACTTACATAACCATTATTGATGTAAGAAACGTCCAAACCTGTAGAGAATTTTTAATGAATTTATTTGAGCCAAACTGATGACAATTGCCCAGTAGCAAAATATCAATGGATTGAAAAACCCTCCTGAAAATGGCAGTTTTGCAAATTATTTTATACATTAGAATCAAAGGAGGTGATGTAACGAAGGTTACATGGAATCCATTGGTGGCAGGTTAGAGAGGCGGGAGAAAGCAAAGTGGGGATATCTCTAGGATTGAATAAAAAGGAAAACAGAGAGAACCGCGCTTCGTTCACAGTGGTGGGAGCTGAACGGTTAATAGTTAACATTTACAGCACAGAGAGATGGTATTCAGGGAATAAGATAACAGTGGGGCGGGGGCCTGTTTGTGGCCTCTGCTCTGCTGCCCCAGGTGATGCTGTGAGGGGTCTGGAAAAAAAGATCACTCTAACCTTTCAAAGGAATATTATCTTAGATGCAAAAAGATAATAGGCTCAGCTGCGGGCCTAGGACGTGACTACCTGCCATGACTTGCCGTTTGTTAGGAAGTTTTAACTTCAGGCCATCGGCTGTGGTTACTTTTACTTGAGCCGGTGAGGCCACCATGCAGGCCTCCCCTGAGCCAGTCAGGTTAGTGTGCGGCCCCTTTTTGTCCACGGTGTGTTTGGCCAGATTATGTCTAGCCGTGACGGATCTCAGAGTCTCGGCCCACTCATTTTAATTGAGGTTATTGATGCTTTGGCCTTGCTGAGCCTCTGTCGTCTGCTGTGCCCCGTCTGCCACATTTTCCTGTACGGTCTGGCCGTCTTTCCCCAGGCTTCGGCTATGTAGGCGCTACTGGGAAGGAGTTTCTGGTTCTGTCTTTTCCCCTAGAGATATGGCAGGCATACAGAACCACAATCTTTATGGTGGGGTAGGAGTTTTCCCCAGTTTGGTTAAATTGGGGAACTTTGAGGAAGTGGACTGTCTGTCACGATGTGAAGGAAAAGGAAGGTCCACAGAGGGGAAGTCCAGGGTGGGCCTGTGCCCAGGCACCAGGAGTCCCGTGCTGTGTCCCCCTCAGCCTCCCGGGCTAGCTCTCCTCACAGCCTAATGATGTCCTTGTAGGCAGAGGGCCTGAGGCCCACTGAGGGTTCTGCACATGTGCCCATCCTTATGCCCCGTGGGCTAGCTGCAAGGGGCCGTGCCACCAAGATGGAACCCAGCCGGCCACAGGTGGCTCCTGTCAGCTTCTTTACCGTCCATACCGCTTGTGGTTGGCCCTGTGCTTGGGGACAACCTGTGACTGGGAGAACTGCTTGTGTACAGTTGATGATGGAGTGGGGTGTGCTCCGAGCCTGGACCATGCTTGGGGCTTCATATCCTTTGAGCACCCATACTCCCAGGGTCCCCACACATCCCACACACAGAGGGCGTAGGCCTGCATCTCCCCGTCTGTGTACGTGTGTGTCTGTGTGTGCCTCTCCTGTCTATCTCTGTGGCGTGTGCCTGTGTTAACAGAGCTGACAAACAAGTTTTACTGCTTTTGTTTCTGCTGCTGAGATGGCAGCCAGCCTGGCCCTGTGTCAGGTGACCCTGACAAGAGCACCTTAAGCAGCTGGGGTAGGTCTGGGCGGCTGGGAGAAGGCAGGGAGGGTGCCTGCCCCTGGACTATCCTGCGGGCTCTTGGCAGCGGCAGGGCACAGGCGCTCCCTCGGGCTGGGTTTGAGCGCAGGCCTGGCTCCTGTGTGACCCGGAAGAATAGGTGGACTGGGAGCCTCTCCCTCTTCCTACCCCTCTGCCTTCTCACCAACAGACGCTGTCCTTTCCTCCCGGCCCTCACCCTGCACCTTAGTGAGCCTGTGCCTCGGAGCTGGGGACCCTTGTCAGGCCAAGATTAAGAGGGATAGGGGAAAGCTGACTACTTTTGAGGAACGGAAACTACATGTTCGGGAGAAGTGTGTCCCTTGCCTGGCTGGTGGGTGGTGGTTTCTTCTTACTTCCTCCACAGTGAGGAACATCAGACATCTTTTGAAATCAACCTCAAAGAGTTGGCCTCTGGAAAGCTGATCCTAAAGGGCATCTGTGCTCTGGCAACACTTCACATCCACCTAAGTGGCCACTGAGCCTCTTCAGAATGGGTCCTCCTGAGCATCTGAAGCCACACAGGCCCCGGCCGAGGCCACCTTTATTTGGGTCCCAGGAATTCCGGCTTCTTTGCAAGCATGTGAGCAGGGCGTGAAGTGACTGAGTTCAGCCAGAGAGGGCAGGCTGGGCTTCTTCAGGCATAGCCTGCTCTCTCCCACCCCACCCCAGACCCAGGGGTCCATCGCCTGGCTCTGTCCTTGCCCGGTGTTGGTCTTCTCTGTTTCTGACCTAATACCCTAACTCAGCCTCTTTATCTTGCAAGTCATTCTGGGCAACTTGTGATCATCTTCCTCCCCTTTGTACTCAGGAAAAAGCGACCCTCAGTACCCGTCACATCAGACCCAAACCCTGCTGTCCAAGGCCTCCTGAGCCGGCCCGCTTCATCCATGCACTTCCCTCCTGAAAATCCAGTCACGCCGCCTGATTCCAGGCATTGGGTGTCCTTCTCAGAAACCCCCTTCTCAGGTCTGTGGCTTTGCTCCTGCTGTTCCTCCTCCCTGGCAGTGCCCAGCCTGTCCCTCCTGCCCTGGATTCCCATGGTCCTTCGGGCTGTTCACTCACCTGTGGCTTCGTACACCTAAACAGTGTCACCATTGAGGACCGGCCCAGAGTCTGTGTCAACCTAATTCCCAGTGGATCCCTCTTCAGACAGAGCAAACCCCTTCTGCTGGGTACAGCAAGAGCCCAAGGGCCTCATGGAGGCTGTGCAGGGAGAGGCTGTGGGACCCTTCCCCACCTCCCCTGCACCCAGCCCCACCCACCCTGCCTGAGCTCATAGGTGGAGGGGCAATGCCTTCTGAGGGCTATGTCTAAGCAGCTGGGGCTCAGCTCCTCCACACATCTGCGGGGGACCAGGCAAGGTGTGTGAGGCACCTCACCCACTGTTCCCTGTCTGCAGGAGCAGTTGCCAGGCAGACCACAACCTTCTTAGCTACCCTCTGCTCACCACCTTTTCTGTCCCTTCCGCATATCTTTGCCAGGACTCTGTAATGACAGTAACTCAAACACACATCCTGAAAGGTCCTGGGCTAGCCCCTCCAGCTCAGCTGGACAGGGCTGAGCAGTGTCCTGAAGCCTCAGCGCTGCCTTCTGCACATCTCAGCTCTGCCCTCCGGTGCGTTCCCAAGCAGGCTCTCCCTGCTGGCTCTGAAAACTCCACACTCAACATCCTTCCTCAGCAACTCCAGCCAGGGAGAAAGAAACAGCTTCTGTCCTGGGGTCCTAACCAATGTCCTATAGTTTAGTCTCAATGGTTTGGCGTAGGTCATGTGCTCATCTCTAACTCAATCACAAAGCCAGGCCTACAGGGATAGGCCAGCCTGGGTCATGTGTCCCCTCTGGAATCGGGGCTAAAGTCACTACCACGGAGCAACTTGGCCTGGGTGTAGGGGATAGGAGACTGGGACACTCTGACAAAGGAAAGAGAAGAATCCTGGGCACCTAGAAACTTTAGATGTTCATGGCACTTTCCTTGTCTTCAGGCAGGGGCGGTGGCCCTATGGGAAGTATAAGGAAGGCAGTGCTTCCCAGACTCTGGCCACGCCGACATGCAGGAGACAATTCAGTGAGTGAGAGAGAGAAGGGAGGAAGCCATTGCTTTGAGAAGCCACTGCACTGTGAGGCCTTTCCAGGCCCTGGAGGATGCTCGGGCCATGCCCTGGCTAGTCTCAGTGGCTCCTTCAGCACGCCCCCCACGCACTGATGCACACATGCACACCAGGCGTGGGCTCTCAGATACGTGCACGGAGAACCTGGCCCCTCTCGGGTAGCCTGCAGAGCTAGGTTTCCGGTCCACATCCCTCTGGGGTTAGGGTCTCCAGTTCCAGCTGGAGGAGCAGGAAGAGCCAGCCAACCCTGCCTGTCATCTTCCCTACCCCCCAGGGCCAGTAGGAAGCCAGAAAGGAGGGGTGGGCTGGGTGGGAATGCTCTAGCAAGGGTTTGCCTACAGCCCCTTGGCTCCTCCCACCAGCAGTCTGAGCAACGGGTCAGATGCTCCCAGATATGCTCCCAGTTACGTTCCTTAGAGCAGGTCCACAGAACAGAACAGAAGCCCTCGGCCTTCCTGCTTTTGTCCCAACTCCTCTCTCCCACCCCGGCCACTACGCTATGCCATGGCCTTCAGTTCCTCCCTGTCCTCCATACCAAGAGCAGGGGTGAGGGCCACTCAGGGCCCAGTCCTGAGTTCAAGAAAGAGCCCAAGAGAATCCTGTCTCTTATGAGTTCAGGTCTCGGGTCTCTGAACTCACTTTCCCCGGCAGCTAGAAGTGCAGGTGAGGGGCTCCTGTTGTGAGGAATCTGAGGAGGGGGACACATGCTGGGCCAGCCCCCCAGGCTCTGGCAGCCTCAGCAGAGACATCCAACCTCTCTGCCCTGCTGGGTCCCTCAGAGCACCTTTCCAGGCGTGGCCATTCCCAGCAGCTGAGCCGGAAGTCCTGTTCCTGTCCAGATGCTGCCAGCCCGTCTCCCATTGCCCTCAAGTGGCCTCATATCTGCTCCATGTTTGGGGCTCAAACCCACCCCCATATCCAAACAGGCCCTTTCATGAACAGAGTTGAATGTCCAGCTCACAAGCCCCAGGGTGAGTATGGCACATCTGCTCTCTGGCCTCTCTGCCCTGTGCCTCCAGGGACCCTGGCCTAGGCAGGCGTGGTGTGTCACCATCTCTTTTCATTTCCTAGTCATCAGTCGTATGTCTTTGTCATTTCCTACTCTTTAGGACTTAGGGCTGATGATTTGTCCTGGTCAGAGTCACTTCCAAATTCAGCTTTCCTTTGGGCACAGCCCTCTGCTTGCTACTTTTGTGTTGGTCCAAACCAAGGTCAGGGGTGTGACCTTGGAGCAGGAACAGCTCCAGAAAGGGGAGCATATCCTGTGGTTGGCTAATGGGGCAGGGAAGAGATAGCATCCTAGAGATAACAGGTGCCACATTCCATGACAGGTCCAGAGGAGAGGCATTGGCAAGTGCATCTCCTCTCATTGTGTTTTCCTGGACACACCAGCCAGAGGAGCTGCAGCTTTCTCATGGGCTGAGGCTCTTGACCTGAGGCCTGCAAGTAGCCCTGCCTTGGGATTACTCATTATTAATTATTGTTGTCACTTGCCCAGCCTGCGGTAGAAGGCCTAGACCATACCCTGGGGACTCAGGCTCCAGCGCTCCCCTTCCCAGGGAGCAACCTCAGCCTCTCCCTGTCCAGCCTCCAACAGGCCCCTGGGCCCTTGCTCTACCCAGGAGTAGGGGCTTGTTCTCTCTGAAGGGGGACCGCACACACTTGGAGCTTGTCCAGCTTAAAGGAAAGAGCACAGACATTGCTTCAGACCTGACCTCTACTGGAGATGGTCATGCAGTCGGAGGACCAGTCCAACCTCAGCTTCCTCATCTGCTGGAAGTGAGATCACCAGGCTCTCTCCGAGCCCCCTGCCTCGGGGCACTGTCAAGCGAGGCTATAGGTTTAAATTTAGTCTTAAAAAACAGAAAGACAAGAAAAAATTCATCAGTACCCAGCCCTAGCCTTGGGTCTGAAGTGTCCCAAGATTGACCTGGGCGGCGTCAGTCTTTCCCAGACGAGACTGGTTCTGGCATTGACCTTCAGCACATGTACATGTATCTAAATGTCTCCAATGGAGCAAAACCTCTGAGAGGATCCACACATGGCAATGATGGGACCTGTGGCAGAATTCTCCTGGAGTCCAGCCTCCAGTTGGGCTGGACCTTCAGGCCCTCCAGGCAGGCCGAGAGCAGCCTAGCCAGACTGTGGCTGAATGCAGGTCCCCCAAGGCAGCTACCACCCAGAGCCAATGAGCTTGCAGAGGCCAAACCAGAGGAGGCTGTTCTGGGGTCCCAGGCAGGAACCCTGACACCAGTAGGCATTCAGGGCTGACTTCCTGATCAGGAGGCGGGGATACCAGCTGCAGCCTGGCTGGGAGAGCATGTCCTATGGTCCGTCTTGGTCCCCCGTAATAGGTGCTCCTGGGTCAGCCTTAGTTCTCCCCCACCGCCCAGGTGCCCTGGAGCAGCTGCTCTGGAGCCTGGTGAGAGCTATTCCCATAGAATCATCCTGCCAGTGACAACATCTGCCGTCGCCACCTGGCATGGTTCTGCCCCCAGGGAAAAGAATGGGGGTGAAGACTTGCCTGATTAGGTGAGTCTGGATTCCTGGTCATGACCTGACGTGGAAGAAACCACAATGTTCCGGGCAGAGTGAGTAGATTCCTGGGAGATCCTCTCCCTCCTCCTTTCTGTCCTTTTTTAGCATAAATACTCCCAGCCACTTGCTGCTCCCTTGGCATTACTGGAGGGGAATTTTGTAAAGGATGAAGTTCCTGGGAAATGGCTACCCTTTGTCCCTTTCCTCTTGTGATAAAAGTGCTGCAGAGGGGGTCTTGGCCCTGGTTCCTGGGGTCAGAACTCTCTGGACCAGAACGAGGAGACACTGACCTGTCACTCCCCACTTGACAAGCTCAGCAGGCTGTCTTCTATCTCTTACTCTCGACACCCTTCCCCTGGGGGCAGCCTAGGCCTGTGAGGCTCCAGTGCTGGCAGCAGCAGGAGGGGATGGTCCTGTCTTGTCTGCATGGGGTTCAGACACGTTCCTGTCCCATTCCACACCCTCAGACTCTGCCTCTCCCCAGGTTGCTGACTGAGGTTTCCTGGGACCCGTTTCCTGTGGGGGCTTCCCAGCCTCGAACTCACAACTAATCAGGGAGGCGCTAGGTAGCCTGAACAGTGAGGGCCCAATTTTCAGACAAGGTCTTGAAGGCTGGACAAGTATAGTCTCCACCACGGCCTCCCCACCAAGCAGTGCCTCTGTACTGCTCTTTAACCCTTAAGCCACAGACACCCCGCTCCTACCCACATGCCTTTAGGACTCAGAAGGGGCCTCAGGGCCACCGTATACTTCCAGCTGTGCAGGAAATGGGAACAGGCAGGGGGCTTCGGTCTGCTGGCACCCGGTGCCTCTGCCCAACCTCCCTTTCCTGCATTTTGAAAGAGAAGACAGAGCCCCAAGTCTGTGCTGCCAGCTAGGACAGGAATGGGCTTGCTAAGTTCAGGAACTGGTCACAACGCGACTGGAGCAGAAAACGTAGCACTCAAACCTGGCTGTTTAGTTTGAGTCCTTCTGGTAACAGCCGGCTCTCACCCAGCTGGCAATCCCTGGCCAGCCTCTGGTCCCCGAGGCAGCAGTGGGGTTTTCAGAGGATGGAGCCTCGGATTCAGCGTCCTCCAAGCCAGAATCCGGTGTCCACGAATGTCTGCTTTTCTGAGCAGTGCAAACACAGGATGTGGGGAGGAGTCTAGGGGGCTGGGGGCTCAGAAGAGGCCATGCATGCACCCAGTGCATTTGTCTCGACGAGGTCGGACCCTCTTCTTAATGCTGAGACTTTGGTCTCAAGGAAGTGAGGGGGGGACATGGTCTGAGCACATCCTATGCACCTAATGAAGCCTTTTTCTCCCCAAAAGCACCACTACGCACACTGTTCATGATGACTCTGACCGAGTTGGAACTGTTACGGGGACCCCAATGTTTGAGTCCTTCTGCCAGCGTGCACTGTCCCAAAGAAATGCATGGGTAGGAGTTTGCAGCATAGAAAGTGTGGAGGAGGAACAAACTTCTGTGCTCTCAAAGTTCACGACTTCTGGCTGGTCTAATAATCAAATAGACTTGAGCCAGGTTAGCAAGAGAGATTACTCAAATTTAATACATACGTAAGGGAACCCCCCACACACAAGAGTCAGAGGCCCTGGCGCAGGAGAGGTTTAGAGATAGAAAGCAGGATTAAGGTATGCAATGTACATTGGGGTCTTCAAAGTGCCACTGCAGGATGATAGGAAGAGCAGATGTTTAGCAAAGAAAAGTCGGCCCTGCTCTCTAAGTGGGTGGAAAGATTACTGCTGATAGGAGCGAGGCTCTAATTCAAATTCTTGTGCGCAGTTGTGGGTGGGGGCAGAAGTTTCTCCTGAGCCCTGGGCCAGGTTGCCTTTAACTCCAAACAGTCTGCATACCACAGAGGCACATCTTGGGGTGACTCATTCTGGACCCCTGCAAAAGAAAAATAGTTTAATATTGAATCCCGACTCCCCAGTGGGGTGTAGGTTACAGATTATACAGGGCAAAATCACAAGAGACTATGGATTAGGTGTTTGGGGCGAGCTGGGAGCCGCCTGGCCAGAGGTTGGATAAGGGCAGCGGACGTCCGGCAGGTCTCGAGGGCAACTCTGAGGCCCGCTGTGTGTCCCTCTGCCTGGTTTCACCATAGCCAGGGGGTAATTCCATTTTAGGGCTGAGTAGCTAAAACAAAACTTAGGTCAAGATGTTATCTTCGGTTGGGGAAGGGTATAAGGGGGGTAAATGGTAATGGGGAAAATACAATAATAAAAAAAAAGATGTTATCTTTAGCCTGCCAGAGGTCCAGACTTGTGATCACTAGTCAGATCCAGGACACCTTCTTTTGCTGCCTCAGGGGCCGCTGATTATTGGGGGGAAGCTAGGTCTCCGAGGAGTATATATAGAGAGAAATGACTCAGTGCTAGGTTTTAAAACTAAATTTAATCCACGTCATAGGGACCCTTGGTTTCAGAACCTTACCCCTTTGAGCAGGGTCAAAGCCTTCCTCGAAGGGTCTCCCCTCACTGAGCCCCACTCCAGGGGTCACCTTCTTCCGGGTAGCGGGCAGGTGACTTCCCCTTTGGAAAATCATCTAATAGACTGTGGTTAATGCGGCTTCTCTTAGGATCTAGCGTTTTCTTCTTGCTATTCCCACTCCCACCCACCCCAAACAGTTCAGAATAGTTTTCCTGGGGTTTTCCCTCCAGATTCAGTTATGGGGATCAGCATAAGAACAAAGTGGCAAAACTTGCGTACAAGTAGTGCCTTTTGTTCCTCTCCAGGCAGATGTTCCTCCAGGGCATTCCTCAGATCCTGGGCCCACCCTCACACTTTCTGCCCGAGGCACCCATCCAGGCTGGCTGGAGGTCTCTTTTAGCCCCTGGCTTTTTGTGCACAGCTCGGGGTAGGGGTGGGAGGCTGTCTCTGAATTGCAGGGACCTCCACCTGAGCAGGCAAAAAAGCCACTGCCCCCACCTCAGCACTGGGACAATTAACCAGTAAAAGGACTGAGTGAGAGCTAACCCTTTTCTCTCTTTGCCCCAGTCCCTGCAGGCGGGCTCCCTTCCCCGTCACCCTCAGACCATTGCCCTTGAGTATTTTCTTTGGTATCTCCTGCCACCTCACCCTCAGCGTGCTCAATGGCCTCTCAAGGAGGAGCATCAGTCCCCGGGGCGCTGCTTCTTTTCAAGGTCATGTCCCTCTCCCCTGCCCCACATCCACCCCAAAGCCAACTAGACTTAGTCAGTTCTAGTTGGCACTGTCCTATTAAAAATTAATTTTTAACAACTTTCATTGTGTTCTGATTATATGAGTAAAGCACACACATTGTAGAGAAATAATCTTAAGGAAAAAAAAGAAGAAGGATATTCTATAATCTTTTCTCTCAGAGCCACATTGTCAGTCTGGGGTGTTCCATGTCAATGGTGCCTGGCTCCCCTCGTGCTTACAGTCTGGCCCCTGTGTGGGGAAGGAACAAACTTTCCTCTATCCTCAAGGTGGGCTAATAATCAAATAAACATGAGACAGATTAACAAGAGAGAAAACCAAATGTAATACATACGTATGTATGGGAAGCACACATAAAGGAGCGAGCAGGAGAGCCACAGGCAGGCGAGGGTCGGAGGCAGAAGGGGCACTGAGGGACGAGGACGTTCTGAGCTAGGGATCAGGTGATGCGCCTTGGGGCCTTCAAAGGGTCATTGCGGGATAAGAGCAGACATTTAGAAAATGTTTGCCCTGACCTACAGATGGGTCAGAAAGAAATGATCTCTTTTGACCGATATACAGGTAAAATTCGGGAAGGCCCCTAATTCAGGTTCTCCCAGGTAGTTAAAAGGAGGGGCAGAAGATTCTCTTGAGGCTGAGGCTAAAGTTGCCTTTAGCTCAAAACAACCTGCATACCTGAGGCAGTCTTGGGGTGACTCAAGCCAGCCTACCTGCTCTCCACTACCTGCCATTGTCCAGACCCCTGCAGCCAGCCCTGTCCCTAGGATGCCCCTCCTCCTGCTCCACCCTCACTGGCCACCTGGCAGGCAGGCCCCCACAGTAAAGCCTGCCTCTGTTTCCCTGAATCAGCCCCTAGGATCTGTTTGGTACTGTAATCTCAGCCCTGCCCGGCCTCACGCGGCTACCCTCACCGCAGACCTTACTGCTCTTTAGAAGCCTAGTTTAGATTAGTCACTTCCTCCTGAACCTTCTGAGCTGCATACGCCGGCCCCTCAACGACCGCCCCCCCACTTGGAAGGATCCTTTTGCTCCCTGGAGAAGCTGAAATTCAGGATTTGTTGACCAAATGACTGCCTTTCTGAAGTGTCTTTCTCTCTCTAATGTCTGAATGTTTGTGGCTGTGTCTTAGTTCAAGTACAGTGGCACACAGGCCTGAGCCTGCTTTATGTCCAGGGTGGGGGAGGGGTGGCACTGAGCCCTGTGGCAGGACTGCAGAGGTCAGAAGGGACTCCAAATGCTGTGGCCCTCCCTCCAAAGCGCAAGGCCAGTCTGGGGGCAGGGAGCCCCTAGGGAGCAAGGGATTGTTAGCAAGTCAGTTCCCTGGTGAGCCAGCCTGCTAGGGGGCTCTGGGCACTGGCAGGAGCTGGCTCAGAGAGGCCAGGTGTGGCCCAGCCCAGGACCCCCCAGGTTTTC
This sequence comes from Micronycteris hirsuta, assembly GCA_004026765.1. NCBI lineage: Eukaryota > Metazoa > Chordata > Mammalia > Chiroptera > Phyllostomidae > Micronycteris > Micronycteris hirsuta. The sequence goes on from PVJI01001737.1 coordinate 56,146, forward strand.
CCCCACTGTGTCTTCTCTGCGTCTGCGGTGGGCTATGCGGCCCAGCACGTCCAGGCTGTGGGATCCGGCCACCTGGGGACCTCAGCCATGTGCTGAAGAGCAGGCTGGGTCTGGGCAGGGCAGGTGCTACTGGGGGGGGAGGGGGCAAGTGGCGTCTCTCCTCAGGACTTTGCACTGCAGCATTTGAGTTCAGGAACACTATATTCTATAGTGCCGAGCCTGGTGCTCTCGAAAGCAGTTCAGGCTTCTGCCTTAAGGAGGCTTTTGGGGCCGTGCAAAGAGGCTGCCCAGTTTCTGGGGCACTACCTAGTGCTCTTAGGGAGAGGGTGAATAGGGCAGGGGAAGCTGGGGAACAGGGAAGCCTTGGGCTGTTTCTGAGTTCCAGCCCCATTGCTGGAGCCCACCTCTCCCTCCCAGCTGAGCCTCAGGGCTGGTTATCTGCCAGGTACACCATGGTGGGTCTGTGGGTTGTTTCCTGCCACCCTCCCTATCTCAGACATAAGGAGCCCAAGGTGGGTGGTGCCTGCAGACAGGACCTCAGAGTGCCAGGAGCAGACTGTCCTCACACCAGGGCCTCACTTGTCTTTGGAATGCTCCCCACACCTCATTTTCTCTGCACAGCAGGTGAATGTTCCATAAATGGACGGCCACCAAGAGTGTTTAAGAGCGCCTGGGGTCAAACCACTCTCTGATCAGGCAGAATTGGCCTTTTTCCTATTTTCACCCCTCAGTGCCCGATGGGCAAGAGCAAGGGTGTGAACCGGTGGGACAGGCACGCAAATGCTCAACCAAAACCAACCCTCTGCCTCCCCTCGCTTCGCCTGCCTCCTTGTGTCGGTGTAGTTTGAGTGTCCAGACAGGGCTGCACGCCTGTCTATGCAGGTGCTACTCCACCAGGGGGTAAGCTGGGCACCCGTGGACCACATCCACCCAGAGAGGAGAGTGGCACCTGGTCACAGTGCTCACACATGCAGGTGGGTGTCTCAAGGAGCACAGCAGAGGTCAGAGTAGACGGGCCCTCTCCCTAATGTTCTCTGGGGCTGGAGCCCCAGGACAGGACTGGGGGTTCTGGTTGGAAGGATTTCTTCTTTTCTGAAGGAAGGGAGGAAGGTCATTTACCAGAGGGAGAGCTTTGAGTGAGTGGGGCTCAGAGACCTCCTTGAAGATACCTCCCAGGAAACTGGCTGGAAGCCTAGCCCTCGCCCCCCAGGGCCAGGGAATGAGGACTGGGGGTGAGGGACTTAGGATACCTATCTCCTGTGCTCTCTCTCCAGGTCTGCTACCTGTGTCACAGCCTCCTGACACTTGCTGGGGTGGTGGTCAGCTGCCAAGACATTACTCCTGACCAGTGGGTGAGTCTCCCAAGAGGATGGGCTACAATCAGCTGGGTTGGAGCCCAGCCTGCTTCCAGGAAGTGCAAAAAGGAGCTGAGAAAGAAGGAGGCTTAGGGTAACAGGCCTCTGCCTTCTCCCAGCACCCCACAGGGCGTTCTCCACCCATGCCCCCAGCCCTTACCCAGTCCCTCTCCTCCCTTTCCTGCCCAACTTCGGAGCAGTCGCTCTTCTGTGTCCCTCTCCTTCTCGGACTCCGCTCCCCCCGCCCCTCGCTGTGGCTGTGCCGGATGGGCCGCCCCCTCCACGGTTGTCTCCACAGGGAGAGCTGCAGCTGCTCTGTTTGCAGTTGGACTGCCACATCAGCACCCATATCCGGGAGAGCCCCCAGGCCATGTACCGGACCAAACTCAAGGACCTAGCTGCCCAGACCTACATCCGCTGGCAGGAGCTGCTGTCCCACTGCCAGCCCCAGGTGGTGCCCTTTCTAGCCCCCTGACCTAAGGGGAGGGAAGTGGTGAGGCGGCTGACCAGAGCCAGAGCGTGTCCACCCCCACTGCAGCTGCTATGCTTCTGGGCCTCTGGCTGGGAAACCGGTGGAAAGGGTGATGCAGGGGGAGGGGAGCCGCCTGGAGGACCTTCATCCTTATCAAGAGTCGGATATCCAGTGTGGATATGCGGCGGGGGTTACAGAGAAGCCTCTCCAGCACAAATGCAAAGAGAAACTGCCCTGGAGAGGGGGTCCGCTGGGCTGGGAGGCCCAGTTTATTGTGAGCAGTGCCAGGAAAGGACACCAGAGGCACCCCCTGCCTACTTGTCCTGCAGGCCTGGAGCTGGCCTCCTACTCAGCTAGGAGGAACACTCCTAGACTGCCCTGGTCCCTCCAATTTCTCCACACCCTCATTTTCTCAGAGTCTAGGTGATAGTATTTATAGCTAATATTTATTGAATGAGGCCATTTTCTGCATGAATCCACGTAACCCCCACCAGGCAGGTGTTGTTATGACCCCATTTTGCAGATGAGCAAGCTAACCAGAGCCACGGAGAGGTTAAATAGCTTGCCCCATCACGCAGGCAGGCAGTATGGAAATGTCAGAACCAGGGCGCGGGGCCAGCCTGGCCCCCACGCCTGCACTTTTAAGCACAGTCCAGCCCTGCCTACCCTGGCACCCTCTCCCTGGCCCCCGTCCCTCTGACAAACAGCACCAGCTGGCTTAGGGGCACGTCCCTTCTGGGCCCCCAGCCCTCTGTGGCGATGAGCAGCAGCCCTCCACAGTGTTCCCTGGCTCCCATTCGCCTTTCCTCTGCCTTCTCTGGGCTTGTCTTTCCCCCGTAACCTCTGACTTGGGGCTGACATGTTGCCACAGGCTGTGGCTTGGGTCTCAGATTTCGCAAGTCCCTGAGAAAGCTGGAGAGCAAACCTCACCCTCAGTCCCCAAGGAACTAGATCACACTAGTCTTTTGGTGGGAAACTGTGTTTGTCATGAAAAGAAGGAAAAGTGATTCGTGTCCTGGCCAAGCCAAGAGGCAGTCCTTACCTTTCTTTCACGCTGCCCTGGGGCTGTGAGCAGTGCATGGAGGGAGCCCAGGCAGGATGTGGCCATGCGGCCTGCTGCCCTGCCGTCCTTGCCTGCGGTGAGCTCCAGGAGTCCTGTCACTCAGCATCTGGCATGGGGAGGGCTGTCATGGATGTTGAATGGACACTGGAGAATCAGGGAACATCAGGGCCCAGGGCTACCACACCCTGTTTTTCACCTTGCCACAGGCCCAGTACGTCAGCCCCTGGGAAGACACCTAATGGAGCAGGGTAGGAGTGGCCCATGGTGCTCGGCTCTGGCAGGGAGCGAACAGGACCCATGGAACTGGAGGAAGCAAAGAATGGAGGCCAGAGGAAGACCAGTCTGCTGAAACAAGAGCCCTCTCCCACCACTGCCCCGACCCCCCTGCCTGCCCGCCTCACACCCACAGCTCCCCTTCCCCGCCCCGCATGTCCTCTTCACCCAAGGCCCTCCCAGGCCGCAGTCCTCCCACTCCCTTCCTCCCCCTGTCACTAATGTGAGGTTTCTTTGTGCGCACTAAAGTCTAATTTCACATCAGTGCTTCAGATGATTTCCTGCAGTCCCTGTGCCGAGGTCTCGTGCCCAGCATCCAGTTTGCTGAACGCTCACCTCAAACAGTCGTGTGACTGGGACTCAGTCCCTGCTGCCCTACAGCGGGGGGGCTGTTTGTAAATCTCCAAGGAGGATCGGTTCTTCCTGTGGCCCAGAAACCCCCGGGAGCCTGGACAGGGAACATGTGTTTGGACACAGGCTGGGACCATTCCCCACTCCGACCCCACTGGGGAAGATCCCCCAGATTGAGACAGTGGGTCAAAGCTGTAATTACACTTAGTTCCGTTTATTGTTGAGATCTGAAATCAACTCTCCAGACTTAGAAGTACAGGGCAGGACGGGAGGTGGGGGGTAGGGTGCGGCATGCCAAAAATAGTTCCCAATACTGCTTTTGCTTCCCTCAGCCTTACCCGAGGTGAGTTTTGAGGGTGCTGACCCCTAACAGGATGCTGGATGTCTTTGACCTGTCCCTCCTTGAGAAGCGAATGGGTCTTCTGTACCCCAAGAAACCCCGGGGTGTTCATTTTCTCCCTCTGTCCACTCCTCCAATCCTGAGAATCCATTTCTAGTCTCTGGCCACTCCTGGCTCTTTCCGGGTTGGAATGGGGTTTTGTGGGGGCCACAGAAGTAGAGAGGGAGCAGAGAGGAAGGACGCCCCCTGACCAGCTGGCCCGTGCCCACGCCTCGGTTCAGCCTTGGTGTCTAGCGATGGAACGTTGCCCTGGTGGGTACTTAGACTTTCCCTGCTGGCGTGTCCCTCTCCTTTGCTCTTTCAAGCCACAGAGCCCAGGGGAAGGCGGCTCACTAGGAGAAAGGCTCCCCCGCAGTGAAGGACCTTCAGGGCAAGGAGCTCAGTTCGGAGACCCCAAGTGTCCTCCATCGCTTCCTGAGCCTGTTTAAGACACAACGGCCTCCCTCGCTGGGACCCCAGATGCTGGGAGCCAGGGGGCATCTATAATTCAGAGGGCTGGGTACCATGTAGGATGCCTCCCTGCCTCACAGCCTCTGCCAAGTGAGAGGTGGAAGAAACCCTCCGCCAGGGTGACTTGGATGCCCAGGTGACTTGACTGAGAGTTCTGGTTTCTGTTCCTGGCCGCATCTCCGGCCCCCTTGGCCGGGGCACCACTGAGGCCCCAGAGGCATTGGGTAGGTCTGAGATATTCCGATTATGTATCGGAGAGGCTCTGGCAAGCCAGCCTCCTGCACCCTCCCTCAGGGCTGCCCACTTCTGCCACTGCACATCCTAGCAGTTAATCTGCAGCCAGTCAGTTTGCTCTGAAAACCTGGAAATCACCTTTGCGATTTCCCTTCTTTGTTTCACTGCCAAGGGCAGAGAACCGAGAAGGGAGGCCTAAAGGATGGAATGGGGGAGTTTCCAGGTCTCTAAGCTGCTCCATGTGGCTCTGAGAAAGGGATGGAGCTGTCCTTCAGCAGACCAGTCTGGAGCCCTGCTCCCCAGTCCTGGTTCTTGAGCCCTGCCTCAGACACACTCATCTCCCAGAGAGAAATAGACACCAAGGAGAGAGGAGGTGTTGGTGTCAACCCAGTCTCTCCAGGGACCTAGCTGTAACCTGAGCAGAGGTGTGGTTTGAGGTCACCCAAGGGTGTACACCATCCCCTGGGACATGTAATGGGCCCCCTTGGAACTGGCCACGAGCAGACCATATCTTCCAAAACTAGTCTGGGACCAGTTAGAGACTCAGCCTCCTTTAGGCCAAGAATTTCACAATGGTGCTGGTATCTTCACCACTTGCCCTTTCCAGCTACAAGCCCCTGGGGAAAGGCTGAGGGATATCCTGATTGAAGCCCCTGGAAAAGCAGCATCCGGGGCTGTGATGACGGATGTTTTCCTGCTTCCTTTTGGTATGGCCGCAGGGAGGGGCTGGGAAGGGAAAGGCATCCCAGGTGGGTGATTTTGATAACTCTCCTTCAGGAGGAAGTAGAGAGGAAGTCCTTTTCCTATGTCCCCACTGACCTCAGTCCCCAGGCCCTCAGAAAGATCCCTGAAGGGTGGCGGCTGACCCAGGCTTTTTCATTTCCCCCAGTGGCTTGACAACAGTTCTGGGCTCCCAGGGAAGCAGCCAGGCGGGGTTGACTAGAGAACCCCAGTACGAAGCCCGGCCCCTTTGGTCAGAGACTGCCTCAGAAGAGCTAGGGAGTAGGAAGCTCAAATGAGGGCCACTATGGCATAGGATGGATATGTGGGGGAGAGAGGAACCTTACTTTTCAGGTTTGACTCCTGAGCCCACCTCTAGGGGCCAGCCTTAGCTGCTACTGCCTCCTGAGCAAACCTCAGAAGGCATTTAACACTTCTCTGTTTCTCCTTGACTTGGCCACAAGCAGTTGAGTAAGTGAGGCAAGTAGGAGTGTCAGGGCCTGAGGCTGAGTGAGGGTGGGTACCTTCCACAGAATATGCCAGACAAGCTCCAGGGAGGCTAGTAGGTACAGGAGCCTTTTTAGGGTGTGTGTAAGTGTGTGTGTGTGATTTTGTTTCCTAATTTAAGAGCTAGGAATCTCATTTTCGACCAGTTGTGCTTATGTTAAAAAGTATGAATCATAAGCAAGTAGTCATGCAGGAAACTTTATCCCCTGCCCACCCACCCATGGAAAAGGCCAGCACTGGAAATGAACAGAACCCAGCAGGAAATGGGCACAGGTGGAAAAGGGGTGTGGGGAGTTGCAGCCCTGTCTTTGGGGAGCCTTTGGAAGGGAAGGGCTCCCTTGACTGTTATTAGAATACAGAAGCCTGCCTTGAGGTCTGGAAGACTGTCCCTGCCAGTGAAACCAAACCACCTTTTTAAACTTTCCACTGGGGCCATCTTGCAGGTGGAGCCAGGAGCTCAAGTCTCTGCCTGGTAACCCTTACACCTAGAGGGTGGGGGGTGGGGGGCAGGGCTGGAAGGTGAGGAAAACCTTCAGGAAATGGAACATTTGGGGCCCAAAAGTTGTCAGGATCCACTGTGACTTAGTGTAAAGATCGTAGGAGTCCCAGGGCCTGATTTAACATTCTCACCTGTTAATATCTATGTGACTTTGAACAGTTCTCTCTGAGACTCATTTTATCTACAAAATGAGAAAAACAATACTTAGTTTTGCAAAAGGGGTCTTGAGAGTGGAGCCAAAGAAAATGCAGTGGAAGCAGGTTGCAGAGCCTACAGCACAGAACAAAGGTGAGCAGATCTGCATATCAGGCTGTCTTCACCTAGACAGACACTGAGTGTGACTTCACTGGGGTCACACTCTTCCTCTCCCTCTCTGTCTGCTGATGTAGAGAGCCTACTGCCCACCCCATGCTAATAGTTAGCTGGCTCACTTCCTATCTCCAGTATCTGTAAGACCACAGCTTTTTCTCTGGTGGAAAGGAGCTGGGAAATGTTTTTGGCCAACGCGGGAGAAGGGGCCTTTATTTGCACCAGCAAAGATCTAGTTGTTACTGAATCCAGACCGGGCTGCCTCCTCAGTTATCTCTACCACTCTCTGGTCTCCGCTCTCAGATGCCAAGTCTTAACTCAGAACAAAAGCTTCTGTCCTGACAGATTTATAATCCAGATCTGCTGCACAGGGCCCTGAAGCTTCCCTCCCCTGCTGGGCTGCAGGCAACCACCCGAGCCTGCAGGCCTGTCTCTTCACCTCTGCCCTAGCCAGGAGGTGTAATCTGTCTCCCGGTGCTGGCCTCTCTGGGGTTCCTCTGTGCACCTTCCCAGTTCAGAGACACCCCAGCACCATCCAGGAGGCCAGAGCTACCAGTGACTTCTAGGAGCAGCTGTGGGCGGAGACTGGCGGTTCTGAAGGTGGTAGGTCTCCAGCGTAGCTGCCCTCAGCTCCTTTCATCCGAACGTCAGGGCTCCTGTCGCTTGTTATTCAGCCTACCAGTGGCACCAGGAGTTACTCCCTGGGAGGAGGCTCTAGACCAAAGGGGTAGAAGGTGGCCACCGGGAGCTGAGCAAGGGGCGCTGGCTGGTCCCTGCGCCCATAGAGCGAAAAGCAAAGGCAGAGTCTCGGCCGACGGGGGTCTTCCTGGTTGGGGAGGTCCGTGCAGTCTTGCAGGGGCCAGTGGGCATTGGGGCCAAAAGGCCGAGCACTCTGGTCTGCCCTAAGAGGACGGGTTTCCCCTGCGCCCCTCTCTCGGACACTCACCCCAAAGCCCTTCAGCCCTTTCCCGAGCCCGGCCGCCCAAGCCGCGGTGGGCCGAGGAGGCACTTTGGAAAGGCCGGGTGAGTCCGCTTCCTCCTGACAATGCCCGGAGTCCCTGCCCTGCCGCGGTGGCTTCCCGGCGCGGTGGCGCTTCCGCGACTCCGAGGCGCGGGACGGCAGGGCCGGGGCAGGGACCGGAGGTGGGGGCACCGGGCCGCGGGGCGCGAAGCCGGGGCTGGCGGGTCGCAGCCCCCTCCCGGGCTGGCCTCCGGGGCCCGCCCCGGCCTCCGCGCGAACACCCGCCCGCGGCTGACGTCAGGGGAGGGGCGGAGTGGCGGCCGGCAGAGAAAGAGCCGGCGCCCGCCGCGGTGGCGCGGGGAGCCCGAGCTCAGGGGCGCCGAGTCGGACCGAGGGGCGGTGGCGCAGGGGACGCAGAGGAGGCGGGCGGGGCGGCCCCGGGTCGGAGCCGAACGTGAAGGCGGCGCCCGGCACTCCAGCGGCGCGGAGAGGGTGAGTGAGGCCAGAGCGGCGCGGGGTCGGAGCCGCGGGGCACCGGGGCGCCCCTTTGTCCCCCGACTCTGGCAGGGGCCGCTTTATGCGCGAGGGACAGGGTCTGGGGGCACACGGAAGGTCAGGGGTGGGACAGTTGTCCGCCCAAGATCCTTCCTGCGTCCCCGGCGTGGCTCGTAGTGGGGCAAGCAGTGCCCGCAGCCAGGGGGTGCGGAGGCGCGGACTGGTCTGGGGAGAGGGGCTAAGAGGGGGGGTCCCTCGGGTTTTCGGGTCTCGAGCCGGGATCCTCTGCAGGCCCCAGAGCTGCCCCCAGCTCCCCCACCCCCGACGGAAAGTTTGGGGCGGGCTTGGACCGAGGCCGATGTTGTGGGATCGGATTTCCCCGCCGTGGCCCCCCGCCCGTTCCGCCCGGGAGGCGGGGTGTCCTGGAAAGCCAGCTCCCGAGCTCAGCCGGCCGCCCTCTTCCCGGCTGGAGCTCTCTCCCTGAGACCACTGTTCAGGGTGGGCAAGGGTGAGGGGCCACCGCTGGGACCCCGTGCCCCTGCATTAAACCCGGGGTCGCCCCGATTTCCCCGCCCTGGGAGGAGTTGGAGGCGGGGGCGCCGCTGTGCGGGCACGTCCGAGCGGGCGCATCCGAGCGCGCAGCGGATCCTACCCTGCCTGGGGTAAGGGGCAGAAGGAGTGCTAGAGGGTGTTGGGCGACCGATAGGGTAAGCCAGCCCCCCGTCCCCCGCCCTTCCCGCGTAGGGTCCTGGGCCGACAGGGGGCGTCCGCAGGCCAGGCTCCGCCACGCTCTCGGTGCCGCCGCTTTGTTTGCATTCAAATCCCCGACCTGGGGGAGGGGAGAAGGGGGGCCAGGGACGCGGTTTTGGTGGGGGACCCTTTGTTTTGGGGTGGGCAGGCCCCCAGCTTCTGTGTCTCTGTGCCCGGTCTTAGAGGCCTCGAGCGGCGAAAATGAACCCAAATGGCCTGGCCGGGCGGGAGGCGCGATCCCTGAGTGGGAAGGCTCCTCAGACCCCGTGTGGGGCCGCTCCGCGGATTACTGGGAGTCCCCTCGCGCCACCCCCACGGCCCAGGCCAGTCCCCCTCCCCGCCCCGCCTGAGTGCGCCGCCGGGGGATCCCCGATCAGACTAGCTCGGCTCCCGTCCCACTGCCCCCAGCCTGAGGGTTAGTGTCCCTCGGAGGCTGTTGGAGGAACGGAGGAGGCGCTGGTCACTTCCACGCCCATCTCATCCACTTCCTGCCTCCCTTCTTGGGCAACAAAGGGGCTTCGGGAAGCGGAGCCCTTCCAGCCGCAGGCCTGCTTCAGCCCTTTTGGTACAGAGCGGGGTTTCTGGCTCTGCCAGGCCATTGTCTTCGCTGGGGGAGGAGAGAGGCTGGGGCAGGACCCCCGCGCCTGATGCATCAAGTCCCCCCACCACCAACCCACCACATGCCCCCTCACACTAAGAGGGTTCACCTCCCAGAATGGGCTCGCTGGAGCTCCAGTAGGGTCAAGTCCTTGCTTCCAGAGGTTATTTTAAGAAATCATCGAATCTGTCAGGCCTGAGTGTGGGGGAGGGGGTCCCCTTTTTATTTTCTTAAGTAACTTCCTGTTGAGGAGAGGGAGTCGGGGAGGGACTGGAGGCCAGAGAAGGTGTCTTGGAGTGTCCGCTCCCCCAGCTAACTCAGCTCCTCCCCTTCAGGGAGATCCCATGGTCCTTTGGAGGCGCTGGGGCTGAGGCCAGGTATGAGAGGGGACTCTATCTCTGCTCCAAGGATGGGACAAGGGGACTTGGGGGGCTCCTGGGAAGGCCTGATGAGGTCTTCTGTCCTGTCAATGCCTCCTGGCATGGGCCTGTGTGGGCCCCCTTTTGGTCTGTTTGCTCTGGCTGCTATTCTGACCCTCTTCTTTTCCCCCAGCAGGGCAGCTGGCCTGGAGCTTAGAGCCGGGGTGTGTGCCATGGCCCCACACTGGGCTGTCTGGCTGCTGGCAGCGGGGCTGTGGGGCCTGGCCATTGGGGCTGAGGTGTGGTGGAACCTGGTGCCCCGGAAGACAGTATCTTCTGGGGGTGAGTGTCTGAAGTCGGAGGAAACATACCACTTTGGGGAGAGGGGCTAGGAGGGGCTGCTGGGGGAAGAGAGATGGCTAAGGAGTTGTCCCTTAGAACGGGTCTGCTTTACTCTGCTGTCAGTCAGGTTCAAGGCTCACCGATGCATGTGACCCAGCTTTCTAAGAAGTGACCGAGTGGCCCCAGGGACTTAGAAACTTAGAACTGGTAGTCCAGCTCAGGACCTGGGCTATCCCCTGTCTCTGGTGCTTAGGACCGGGCAGCCCCAGTTATGCAAGGGAAAGGGACCATTCTGCACCACTCCCCCCATGCCTCACTCCTGAAATTGTTACTCACTGAGAGTCTAGTGAGAGAAACCTGAGCCAGCATAAGCACAAAGCCAAGGGTGCCCCCCTCCCACAAAATCTTTCTAGCTCTCTGCCCCTAGGAGAGCTCCTTATCAACTTTAATACACCCCTCTGCTGCCCTGATATTCTTGCCATCTGGTGGCCCTAGATGGGTATGTATGTGCAGGGGCTCATGGGGAGAACAACAGACCTTACAGCCCTCACCATGCACGCACACACACACCTGTATGAAGAGGTGATGTCAGGTGTTTGTATCATCTCTGCACTCTGGGGACCTGGGATGAGCTCACCTCCACAGGCTGTACTTAGGTGCTAATGAAGCACTCCCTTGCCAGCCTGTGTCTGGGCCCACCTTTGGCTCCAAAGACTACATTGATTTAGGGGGACCATGAGGACAGGTCAGCAGCTATTTTGGGAGCTGATGTAGGGGTCCTGCAACTATATGAATGTTGTGGTGCCCTCCGTGGTGAATGGCAACAAGGCTTCCCAGCCTCATGGCTTCAGCGCCATCCCTGGCCCCAGCCTTCGTTTTCCCTCCCATCCCTGCTTGTACCAGTGGCCAGCGGGGCTGCTGCTCTGGCAGCCTGGACTTTTGGGGGTGAAGTGGAGCTCTGACAACTTCTGTGCGTCCTGCCCTGCTAGGTCAGGGACCAGGGTTTGGCTGCAGTGTGGTGTGGACAGCAGGCAGCAGAGCATGGAAAGAAGAGACAGCGAAGGGAGCCGGGAAGGAAAGTGCTCAGCCCTGCAGCCAGAGCTGCTGCCGGCCGTAAGAGTCAGCCACAAGTCTGATGGCTTCCTCCAGCCGGAAGCTGTGGCTGAGATGTCCTTCCTTCCTTCCTTCTCGCGGCTCAGATCTGCCCCCCCCACCCCCAGGCTGGGAAGGCCCAGGAGGCCCGCAGGAGCTGCCAGCCTGGCAGCAATTCAGCAAATGCCCTTTATTGCCGGTCAGGGGGCCGGCCTGCGTTGCTTGTGGGGCGCTATCCCTGATGTGGGGAACAAGGACAGTTAGGCCCAGGAGACCATTGTATAGAGCGGTGATTTTCAACCTTTTTCAACCTTTTTCATCTTATGCCACACAAACTAATTACTGAAATTCTGTGGCACACCAAGAAATATATTTTTTGCTGATCTGTCAAAAAAATAGGTATACTTTTGATTCATTCATACTGTACAGCTATTGGCTGTTGTCATTTTTTATTTGACACTCTAAGGGAAAAGAAGCCAGTGCCCCTGACTACATAGTCAGGTATTGCATGTTTGAACAATTCCTGGGGCACACGGGTTGGAAATGCTGGCACAGAGGAAGGCTGGTTCAGAGTGGGGTGGGGGTGCCTAGAGCCGACCAGGCCGGCCCGTTCACGGCCGCGCTCACCTCCGTCTCGTCCCTGCAGAGCTGGCCACTGTGGTGCGGCGGTTCTCCCAGACGGGCACTCAGGACTTTCTGACGCTGACCCTGACTGAGCAGACCGGGCTTCTGTACGTGGGGGCCCGGGAGGCCTTGTTTGCCTTCAGCGCGGAGGCTCTGGAGCTGCAAGGAGCGGTGAGAGGCGGGGGAGCAGGGGGCACACAGGCGGGTGACCCCAGGGGCTTCTCAGGGTCAGGCTGCTCAGCCCGGCTGACCCGCCCCACGTCCCCACGCCCTCCCCCTCGGGAGTCTTGCTGGGTCTGCAAGGCAGCCTTTGGTCGAGGACAGGAGTTGCCTTCCCGTCTGCAGCACTTACTGGGTTCCGCTGCTGTGAGGCTGTTTGGGGCCTATGTCCTCTACGGGAATAAGATCCCAGGGAGTGGGGACCATGTCCTGTCCCTTGGTGTCTTCATGAGGCTGCCATAGGCCATGCTAAGTCTGTACCTATGATGTTGCTGATGTGCACCCTCCCTGTCCCCAGATCTCATGGGAGGCCCCTGTGGAGAAGAAGACCGAGTGCATCCAGAAAGGGAAGAATAACCGGGTGGGTGCCTGGGCAAACCCAGAGGGGTGGGGGTGGGCAGGACCCTTTGCCTCCCCCTGCCGGGGCATCATGGCTCACGCTCTCTGCCTAGGGCTCCCTTTGTCCCAATACTGGTGTGGGGCCTGGTCTCGGTCCCTGTGACCCCATTCTCAGGCCCTCATGTTTTAACTAGATCCATTTCTCTCCCCAGACGGAGTGTTTCAACTTCATCCGCTTCCTACAGCCGTATAACGCATCCCACCTGTACGTGTGTGGCACCTATGCCTTCCAGCCCAAGTGCACCTACATCGTGAGTGCTGCACTCCCCCTTTGCACTGCGCTGGGTGCTGGGCCTTCTGCATCTCACTCCATGTGTCTTCCTTGTCCCAGGACATAGTTACCTTCACCTTGGAGCGCGGAGCCTTTGAGGACGGGAAGGGGAGGTGCCCCTATGACCCAGCGAAGGGCCACGCTGGCCTCCTTGTGGGTGAGTGGCCTACTCCGCTGCAGGCTGGGTTATGCCCCTTGGACTCGTTCCCATCTGGGGGTACGTGGCCTGCGTGTAGTGCCTTCACCTCTCTGGCCTGGCTGCCCCGTGTCTCCGTAGATGGCGAGCTGTACTCAGCTACACTCAACAACTTCCTGGGCACAGAGCCCGTTATCCTGCGAAACATGGGGCCTCACCACCCGGTGAAGACAGAGTACCTGGCCTTCTGGCTCAACGGTGAGCCCCGAGGAGCTGGCGTGGGGACTGGGAGAGCTCTGGGGGAGAAGGCCACCGCGGGGCCTCACTAAGCCTCTTCCCCTTCCCTTAGAACCTCATTTTGTTGGCTCCGCCTACGTCCCGGAGAGCGTGGGGAGCTTCACGGGGGACGACGACAAGGTCTACTTCTTCTTCAGCGAGCGGGCGCTGGAGTACGACTGCTACACGGAGCAGGTGGTGGCCCGTGTGGCCCGCGTCTGCAAGGTACAGCCAGCCGCCTGTGGTGGCGGGCACTGGGGTCCCCGCTGGCTGCACAGGGCTGACTGCCAGGGTCCCTTTGCCATCTGCCAGGGAGATGTGGGGGGCGCGCGGACCCTGCAGAAGAAGTGGACCACCTTCCTGAAGGCACAGCTGGTGTGCTCGGCCCCCGGTCACCACCTCTACCTCAACCAGCTGCAGGCGCTGCACACCCTGCAGGACACCTCCTGGCACAACACCACCTTCTTCGCGGTTTTTCGGGCGCGATGGTGAGCTGGCCAGGAGCCCCTGAGGGCGGGAAGGGGCAGTTCTCCAGGTTAGGGGTGCTTTCTGGTCCAGGCCTCTGGGCAAGTCCAGCTGGCCACTGTTCTGGATGCCAGGGAGGATGTCGGGCATCTGCTCCCAGTGGGAGGTGGGCCAGCGCCCTGCCCCTGACGGCACGTCAGAGCCGCCGTTCCACCATGTATGCCCATAACCACTTCGTGCTGGGCCCTGCCTTCCCCCCACTTGCCCTGAGCCGGGGTAAGTGAGCACCAACCCTGACCCTTGGGGTCCCTCCCTTGCTGTGACAGGGGCGATGTGGACCTGTCAGCCGTCTGCGAGTACCAATTGGGAGAGATCCAGAAGGTGTTTGAGGGTCCCTACAAGGAGTACCGTGAGCAGTCCCAGAAGTGGGGCCTCTACACTGACCCCGTGCCTAGCCCGCGGCCGGGCTCGGTGAGTCGTCCAGGGACGGGTGTGCCGCTGCTCTCACCCCAGCGCCGTTCCCATAGGCTGACCGCTGTCTTCCCACCTCCGCCCCCAGTGCATCAACAACTGGCACCGGCACCACGGCTACACCAGTTCTCTGGAGTTGCCGGACAACACCCTCAACTTCATCAAGAAACACCCGCTGATGGAAGAGAAGGTGAGGCCTCGCTGGGGCCGGCCCCTGCTTGTGAAGAAGGACACCAACTTCACTCACCTGGTGGCAGACCGGGTCACAGGGCTTGACGGAGCCTCCTATACGGTGCTGTTCATTGGCACAGGTAGGCACGTGGGCACTCGGGCCTGGCTGCTGGAGGCTGGCAAAGGATAGGGTGATCTGGGGGTGCCCGGATGCCCTTGTGCCCTCCTTGATATCTGTCCTTCCCCCTCCCTCCCAGGAGATGGCTGGCTGCTTAAGGCTGTGAGCCTGGGGCCCTGGGTCCACCTGATCGAGGAGCTGCAGGTGTTTGACCAGGAGCCCATGAAAAGCCTGGTCCTGTCCCGGAGCAAGGTAGTAACCAGGCCCCACTGGCCGCTGTTCCTCCGCCTTCCCTCGTCTTGTCCGTGGTCCTTCAGGGCTGCGGAGGCACTCGCACACCTCGCGTAGCTTGGGACGAGTTCCAGGAAATCAGAGTCCTAATGGATCTTGCGCTCTGTAGGCCTTACCTACAGCCAGATCCCCGTGTGGCTGCGTGGCCCCCGCAGTCCCAGCCCTCGTGCCTGCTCACTTCCCTGAGGTGCTGAGGGCATCTTCACTTTCTCTGGCCTGTTGTGACACCCTGAGCTTTCACGTGCTCGCCTTTCACCAGCTATCGTGGCTTTCATTGTTCCCTAGAATGTGGAATAATGGCAGATTGGCGATCACCTCCCAAACAGGAAAACAGCTTATGGTTGCCAGTACTATTTCGAGGGCTTGATGGGCCTCACAGAGAACACACTTCCCGCGCTGTTTGCCACACCGTGCTGGAGCTGCGTGTGGGTGTGCACCTGTGTGTGTGATTGTGCTCAGCCCCACAGAGAGAGCTGCTTTCCTCTCTCATAAGGTCGTCTCTAAGGCGCTTAGGATGGCACCTGGCTTGTAGTAAGCCCTCCATGGGGTCTTTGGTGCTTATATTTCCGTCCTTGCTTCTCCCTTCTCTTGGCCTCTTTTGCCATGTGCTGCCCCCCAGCAGTCCCGCCCGTGCCCGGGCTGTGTCCAGGCCCGGCTGACCCTCCCATGGCCACCGCTTCTCTTGCAGAGGCTGCTGTTTGCAGGTTCCCGTTCACAGCTGGTTCAGCTGCCCCTGGCCGACTGCGTGAAGTACCGCTCCTGCGCAGACTGTATCCTCGCTCGGGACCCCTACTGTGCCTGGAGCGTCAATACCAGCCGCTGTGTGGCTGTGGGTGGCCACTCTGGGTAAGCAGGGCTCTGCTCCTGTCGGGACCAGGAGGGGAAGGCAGGTGGTTGGAGCAGGGATGCTGACAGACCCTGCTTCCCCAACCAGATCCTTGCTGATCCAGCAAGTGACGGTCTCCGACACCTCAGGCATCTGTAACTTCCGTGGCAGTAAGAAAGGTGAGTTGTCTTTTGTCCTCCTCCCAGTGGGACAGGCCCTGGGCCACAGCTAGAGTGTCTGTGCCTCCCCTTGGCCCTCTGTTTCCTGCACTAACTCTGGACCTTCTCCTTCCTGGCGTTGCAGTCAGGTTCACGCCCAAAAACATCACAGTGGTGGCAGGCACAGACCTGGTACTGCCCTGCCGCCTGTCTTCCAACCTCGCCCATGCCCGATGGACCTTTGGGGGCCGGGACCTGCCTGCAGAACAGCCTGGCTCTTTCCTCTACGATGCTCGACTACAGGCCCTTGTCGTGATGGCCGCCCAGCCCCGTCACGCGGGGGCCTACCACTGCTTTTCAGAGGAGCAGGGGGCACGGCTGGCTGCTGAAGGCTACCTGGTTGCTGTGGTGGCAGGCCCGTCGTTGACCCTGGAGGCCCGGGCACCCCTGGAAAACCTGGGGCTGGTGTGGCTGGCTGTGGTGGCCTTGGGGGCCGTGTGCCTGGTGCTGCTGCTGCTTGTTTTGTCACTGCGTCGTCGGCTGAGGGAGGAGCTGGAGAAAGGAGCCAAGGCAGCAGAGAGGACCCTGGTGTACCCTCTGGAGCTTCCCAAGGAACCCACCAGCCCCCCTTTCCGCCCTGGCCCCGAGACCGACGAGAAGCTCTGGGACCCCGTTGGCTACTACTACTCAGACGGCTCCCTCAAGATTGTGCCTGGACATGCTCGGTGCCAGCCTGGGGCTGGGCCGCCTTCCCCACCTCCTGGCATCCCCGGCCAGCCCCTGCCGTCCCCGACTCGGCTTCACCTGGGGGGTGGGCGGAACTCAAATGCCAACGGTTATGTGCGCTTACAGCTAGGTGGGGAGGACCATGGCGAGGGGCTTGGGCACCCCCTGCCTGAGCTGGCAGATGAACTAAGGCGTAAACTACAGCAGCGCCAGCCCCTGCCGGACTCCAACCCCGAGGAGTCCTCGGTATGAGAGACCCACCTCACTGGTGGGGCCGCCTGGGAGCTGTGGCTCCTACTTTTGCACAGGCACCAGCTACCTCAGGGACATGGCGCGGGCACCCGCTCTACTGGGACAGACGCTGCCCAGCACCTGCCCGCCCATGAGGACCTGCTCTGCTCAGCACGGGCACTGCCACTTGGTGTGGCTCACCAAGGCACCAGCCGCCCAGAAGGCGTCTTCCTCCTCTCTGTGAGGGGCTGTGAATCATGGACACGTGGGACCCCAGCAGCCAAAACTTCCAAGACAGAAGTTGGAGATATGGGTGTGTTTGTGTATGTGTGTGTGCACATGGGTGTGTTTGTGTAACACAGTCTTCCTGTTTCTGTGGAGTCTTCCCTTGGCCTGGGGTCCTCCTGGTGAGTCATTGGAGCTATGAAGGGGAAGGGGTCGATCACTTTGCTTCTCTTACCCCCAGCTGTCCCCAGGGAGGGGCAGGGATGTACATATGGGGGTGGGCTGGGCAGGGTGCTGTACCCCTGGGGGAGTGCAGGGCTCTGGGGTGGGTGTAGTCCTGCTCCTAGGGTTGTGAAAGTTTTCAGGGTTCCGGGGAGGGAGTGGAGCCTCCTGTGTGTTTGGGGGCAAGGGGGGAGGGGCCTCCCACTTGGCCCTGGGGTTCAGTGATATTTTATACTTGGCCTCCTTCACAGGGCTGGGAGAGGTGTCGGGGGGGAGAGGGAGAGAGGGTGGGCATGCTACAGATATGGCATAACCTCTCTCAGCCCTGGAAGAGGGCTTCTAACTGTAACTTATTGTGTCCCCACGTATTTATTTGTTGTAAATATTTGAGTATTTTTATATTGACAAATAAAAGGGAGAAAATAAAAGTGACTGGGATGAGACATTTGGGCTAAAACCTGGGTCTCAAGAGGGAAGGCACCCTGTGGGCTGAGTCAGGCTGGACCACCCCACCTCCCCATAGTCCTGGGGTAGCTCCCCTTCTGTGGGAGGGGGCAGCCCAGGCTCCAGTGGTTTCCCACAGTGCTGGCTATGGGGCTGGGAACCAGGCCAGGGCCAAGGCCTATTGGGAGTGAGCCTTGGCCTCTGGCCAGAGGGAGAAGTCAGAATTGGGAGTCAAAGCAGAAGAAGAATTGGCTTCTCAGAACTCTGGGAAGGGAAAGTGGGAATGAGGGTGGAGGGAGGGGAACTTCCTGGAAGCCTCTTAAGATTGTGTGCACTGGCTGAGAGGCCGGGGCTCCCAAGGATCTTAGGGGTAGGAAAGGTTATTTCCAGCCTTCCACTTGTCAGGAATGCTTCAGCTCCGTGAGACATGAGACTTGACCCAGGGCCACCCAGCGCACACCAAGCCACTGTCCTGTGGAAGGAGTGGTAAAAGGCACGGACGGAAGAAAAACTGGAACCAGCCTGGACTGTAAACTGCCCGCAGACAGGCCATGGGAGTGACGTGTCCTGTAGACACGACTGGTCTGGGGGTCTGCGGTGGCCAGAAGAGGCTGTAGCCCTGAGTGTCCTAGGTGCCCACTGTGGGAAGCGCGGGGTGGGGGGCGGGGCGTCCACACAACCAAATGCCCTTTCCTTGCTTTCTTGGGTTTATCATTGCTCTTGGTGGCTCCTGGCTCCCACGGGATTTCAAGAAACAGGCCATCCCTGGCTGGTGTGGCTCAATGGATTGAGCAATGGTCTGTGAACCGAAAGGTCGCCGAAAGGTCGCGGGGTGGACTCCTGGTCAGGGCGTACACACAGAAAGAAAAAGGGGCCGAAATGGGCCAGAAGAGCTGGAGGAGGGGATGCTGTGAGGCCTTTAAAGTGGTCGCGGTGAGCCGTCTTCCCGGGCCTTGGGTGCTGCGGGAAAGGTGGGGAAGGACCTGGAGGCAGTGTTTCTCTGCCCTGGGAGTCCCAGGGACAAGGAGACGCTCCTGGAGGGCCGGTTCTAGCGAGCGACGCTTAAGTGCCCGGCCTCGCGCCCACCCCTCCACGGCCTTCTCGCTGGAGGAGTCGGTCCGCGCCCTAGGCGCCGCAGCCACCGCTGAGCACGGGGCGCCCTCTTGCGGCCGTCTCCGGAGAGGCACGCAGCCTGGGTCCCGCCTCGCCGCCGGATTGGCTCCCACGTGAGAGTCGGGCGTCTGATTGGACGTCGGGCCCGTGGACGCCAACCGGTCAGGTCCCGCGGACAGCGGGGTGGTGCCTCCTTACAGCCAGACCTGGCGGCGCGGGCATGGCGTCTCCTTGTGCCTGTGCGGACGGTCGCTGCTGCACTCACTCCGGCGTGCGGCAGACGCTGGACGAGATGGATTTCGAGAGGGGTGAGGCGGCCGCGGAGCGGGAGGTGGCCCCGGGCGGTCGGGGGCTGGCGGCTCGGGGTCGCAGGGTGCCTGTCCGATCCTGACACGAGCTCGGCCAGTGGAAACACGGACCGGCGCGCAGGGAGGGAAGCTGGGCTGCTCGGGTGTCAGAGAGGGGCTCCTGGGGGCGTGCGCCCCTGCCGGGGATGGGAGCTGCGGGGCAGGCGGCAGCACTGTGCAGGGAACTGACCTTTCTGAGCCTCTGTGTTATTTATCCGTGGGACCCGATAAAGAACACTTTTCTCACATGCTGTCTCTCCTCCACCTCTCCCCATGGTTCCTTAACGGATCTTACGAGTAGTGAGAACTAGTAGATCTCAGCTGGGACAGTTCTCCCTCTTAACAGTGTCTAGAGTCATTTCAGTTGTTACAACTGGGAGGGTGCTACAGGCCTCTAGTAGGTAGAGACCACAGATGCTGCATGCAGCCCACAGTGCAGTACAGCTACCCAAAACAGAATTATCTGGCCCACGCTGTCAGTTGTGCTGCTGTTGAGAAAGAAATCTTGCCCTATGCAAAGTAGGGCCCCTTTGCCTCCAGTTTACTCTGACAAATCACCTTGCTTTCATCAGAGCAATTTTTACAATCTGACATTACAGTCATACCTCGGAGATACTGCATGTGTGATTCCAGGCCACTGTAAAAGGGAGTATCTCAATATAGCAAATTGTAATCTTTTTGCTGATGGAGGGTCTTCCCTTCAGTTTGTAAAATACAGAACATTTGTGAAGCGCAATAAGGTGAAGTGCAATAAAAGGTGTGCCTGTATTTTGTTTGCTTGCTCATTATTTATTTTGCGCACATGGAAAATATCTTATCTTTTTCATTGTGTGGATATTTTTTCTTCATATCTTCCTTCTGCGTTTATTTTTCTTTTTCCTGCAGTATATATATCCTTTAATAGTTTTTTTATTGGGCACGTTTTCCCACCATACACACAGACACAGTTGAAGGGTAGTTTAGCTGGTATAAAAGTCTAGGTTGACAGTTATTTTTTTCTCTCAATCCTTTGGAAATATTATTCCTTTACATTCTTGTACCTGCCACTGCTAAGAATTCTGCTGATAAGCCTATTATAATTCTTTAGTTGGTGAGAATTTTTTCTTTTTGTAACTCTTTTATTCTTTTTTTTAATATTTCTTTTCTTCTTTTTTTTTTTTAAAGATTTTGTAATTTATTTTTAGAGAGAGGGGAAGAGAGGGAGAAAGAGAGGGAGAGAAACAGCAATGTATGGTTGCCTCTCACATGGCCCTCACTGGGGACCTGGCCTGCAACCCAGGCATGTGCCCTGACTGGGAATTGAACCAGCGACCCTTTGGTTCCCAGCCCATGCTCAATCCACTGAGCTACACCAGCCAGAGCTTATTCTTTTTTTACTTTTTTTAATATTTTATTTATTTTTAGAGAGAGGGGAAGGGAAAGAGAGAGAGAAACATTGATGTGCGAGAGAGACATCAGTTGATTGTCTCTTGTACACAACCTAGTGGGGGACCAAACCCAGAACCCAGACATGTACCCTGACCAGGAATCAAATCAGTGACCTTTCGATTTGCAGGATGACACCCAACCAACCAAGCCACACCAGTCAGGGCTTTTTTTTATTCTTGATGTTCTGTCATTTCACCATGCCAGATTTGTTTTTATTAATCCTCCTTGGCATGTAATGTAGTTTTTTATCTGAGAATTTATTGTTGTCTTTACTTCAGGATAATTCTCAGGTGTTACTCTTAAAACATTTCCTCCCTCCCATTCTATCCAGTTTCTTTCTGTGTTTTTTATTTTTGAAACCTGTATTAGACATATTTTTGGTACATTCTGTCTTTTGTGTTTCTTTACCTCTTTAATATGTTATTCTTTGCTATTCCTTATTCTGGGTGATTTCCAAATCATTAATTCTCTCTTCAGCTGGGTCTACAGTACTGTTGAACTGTATTGTTTTATTTTAATTATTCTACTTTTTAATTTATTGACTTTTGTTTCATCTGCCTGGTCTTTCCCCCTAATGTTCTATTGATTTGTGGATTCCATTCCTTCATCTCCATGAAAACATTAAATGTTTTGAAGTCTTAGATTATACCATTATGGCCAGGATTTGGAGCATGCATTTTCTCATTTTGCTGAATGTCTTGCATGGCAATGGATTGCTTCTTGCTTGCCACCTTCTAATCTTTGAGCTCGTTGGAGGGTGGGGGTGGCGCAGTGAGCCTCTTCTGTAAGAGGTTCTCACAGATAACGTTTGCTGGCTGATGGAAGCATTCTTATAGGGCACTTTTTAAAAATTAGTTTATATTTTTTATCCTCACCCAAGGTCATGCTTGTTGATTTGAGAGAGAAGGGAAGGGAGGGAGAGAGAGAGGGAGAGGAACATTGAAGTGAGAGAGAAACATCAATCAGTTGCTTCCTATACAGACCCTGACTAGGAACTGAACCTGCAACCCAGGCATGTGCCCTGACTGGGAATCAGACCCATGATCCTTCAGTCTATGGGATGTTGCTCCAACCAACTGAGCCACAGTGGCCAGGGCTTATAAGGCATTTTTAAAAGTTGCCTCTGCCTGGCCCTTATAGGGTTCACTTGTCTGGATCAGTTTTATGTCAGATTTTAAATTGGGGGTTTGTTCTTTAAGGGTAATGTAGGTAGATATAAGTCCCATGCCTCCAAGTTGCATAGGTTAGAGCATTTGATTTTTTAGGTTTTTTCTGCCTTTGCTGTCTTCTCACACATATTCAAATGGTGCTGTTTCTCATTGCCTGTAGATTTCTGTTCAAATGTCACCTTCTCAGAGATGCTATCCTGACCACTGCCTATACGCCTTCTCTGCTTTACCCATATTTTGCCATGTATTATACACTCCTGTTTTTGGCCCAAACTTTCAGGAAAAAATCTTTCATTTTAATTTTTTAAATCAATTATTTATTTATATTTAGATACTTGGTTTTTTGGGTTTTTTTTTTTAAAGATTTTATTTATTTATTTTTAGACAGAAAGGAATGGAGGGAGAAAGAGATGGGGAGAAACATCAATGTGTGGTTGCATCTCACGTAGCCCTCCTGGGGACCTGGCCTGGAACCCAGGCATGTGCCCTGACTGGGAATCGAACCGGCAACCCTTTGGTTCGCAGCCCGCGCTCAATCCACTGAGCTACACCAGCCAGGGCCTTACTTGTTTTTTGTTTTTTGTTTTTTTGAAGATTTTATTATTTTTTAGAGAGGGGAAGGGAGAGAGAAAGAGAGGGAGAGAAATATCACTATGTTGTTGCCTCTCAGGTGCCCCCTACTGGGGACCTGGCCTGCAACCCAGGAATGTCCCCTAGACTGGGAATTGAACTAACAACTCTTGGGTTCGCAGGCTGGCACTCAATCCACTGAGCCACACCAGCCAGGGCTAATTACTTGTTTTTTGTATTATAAAGGAATTTTAACATTTATTTTTGAATGTATGGTACAAGAAATTTTATGTAACAAATAATTACAAAGCACAAGAACAGATTCAAGGTATTTCAGGTACTACTCATGTATAATGCACATCTTTATTTTTCCCTCAAAAATTTGGGGAAAAAAGTGCACATTATACACAGCAAAATATGGTGTTTCTCTTCATAGCACTTAGCACCACCTGACTTATTTCGTGTGTGTGTGTGTATGTTTATTTTTTTCCCTGTCTCCTTTAATTAGAATATAAGCTCCATAAGTCCAAAATTTGGGGGGAAGTTTTTTTTTCCTCAGCTGACTCTTAGTACGCAGAATAGTGCCAGATGCATAGTAAGTATTCAGTAAATATTTGCTGAAAGAGTGAAGGGCCTGGGTATGGCGACTTGCTTCCTGCTGCTACTCAGGGTAGGAGAGTGGGGATTTTTCACTTCCGGTTTGTCCGTGTTGTGCCTGCTCCTGGCTGTGTGCACAGAGCCTTGTCTAGTTCCCTGCCAGGCACGCGGCGTGCAGCCTTTGCCCCAGACTCTGCTCCAGCGTGGGGCCCAAAGCCTTTGACTATGTATTTTATTGTATTATTTTTTTAATGAAGAAGTTGAATGTTTTGTTATTAAACTGTCTTGTTTTCCCTCAAGACTGCTGGTTCACTGTATCGTAATAGCACCAGCAGCCCTGGCTGGTGTGGTTCAGTAGACTGAGCGGCAGCCTGCGAACCAAAGGGTCACCGGTTTGATTCCCAGTCAGGGCACATGCCTGGGTTGTGGGTTAGGTCCCCAGTTGGGGATGGACGAGAGTCAACCACATATTGATGTTTATCTCCCTCTCTTTCTTCCTCCTTTTCCCTCTCTAAAAATAATAAATAAAATATTTTTAAAAATTAAAAAAAGAAAGCACCACCAAACTCTGTATTTTGCTAAATGAAGATAGTATCGTTTGTCATCTGTCATTTGTGACAGCTAACAAAAACTTTTCTCCATTGCCAGTTATTTCCAATGGAAAGTTCATTAAGTATTTTGACCCAAATCCAGAGAGTGATGTAAGCAGGTCACAATATTACATAAGGCTTAAGATGACAATGTTATCCTTGAAATACATAATTTTTATAACTAGATTTCCCTACAGGTAATTTCGGGAATTCTGAATATTATAACTGTAGCCTAGCCTAAAAATCATAGAGTATTGTAGAAAAAGATGTAAGTTGTGTTTATCTGCAATCATTAGAAAGTTAAGGGGTATTTTCTTCCAATAGCATTATCGTACTTTCTTTTCCCATTGGTATGACTAAAAGTTGCTGTTTTAAAATTTCTGTCCACCACTAATTTAAGACATTAATGCTAGATTAAGTTATTCCATCCTACTTTATTTAAGGGGGGTTCTGTTTTCACTCCAGTGGATTTATGTATTTCTCATATGCTTCTTCCTTCGTTAGTTCATTACTTCTGAAGGGTCACTCAGTGTCATCTTGATCAGCCTACCATCTTCATAACAAGATTTGTTGACAAGTCCTGGATTTTCTGCAAGAGCTTCACTATCTTCAGTTACTTCTGTTAGAGGAGAATCGAGTTCACTAGCAGCTTTCACACTTTCCAAAGCACCAAACTCATATTGTTTGTTCAATTTTGTCCCAGTTTCAGGCAGACTACAGTAAACCACATCTCCCAAATATTCCTGTACAAAATTTCTGATTCCCGCTGTTCCATCTTCTGTTGTTATCCATTCATGCTTCTCTGTGAATTTACACACAGAGAGCAGACTCACAAAACCCGAGGCAGCTCCCGCCCTCAGGCCCCAGGGCTGCAGCTGGCCCGCAGTCTGCAGGCCGTGGCCCACGAGCTCCATGCTGCTCGGAGCTCTGTGCTCCTCAAACACATTAAACATCACATTTGTGTGTTTGAAGTGCGGAGAACGGATTCCTGTGTCTGCTCAGCCCTCCTGCCTTGGTTAACAAACTCATTGTCTGTCCGGTTCACAGCTATGTCACCAGCACCTAGGACAATCCTTGACACACTGGAAGTGCTCAGTTAATATTTGTTGAATGAATATTAACCAGGCACCCATTTTTTATGATTTACTGGATGAAAAAAATGGAGATCAAGAGGTAAAGGAAACATTAAAAGTCCTCATTCAGCCCTGGCTGGTGTGGCTCAGTGGACTGAGCGCAGGCCTTCGAACCAAAAGGTCACTGGTTTGATTCCCAGTCAGGGCACATGCCTGGGTTGCAGGCCAAGTCCCCAGTTGGGGGTGCACGAGAGGCAACCACACATTGATGTTTCTCTCCCTCTCTTTCTCCCTTCCCCTCTCTCTAAAAATAAATAAATACATAAAATCTTAAAAAAAAAAAAGTCCTCATTCAACATCATTTCATACTTTGGTTGTCTCTCCACAGGAATCTGGTCAGCAGCCCTGAATGGAGACCTGGGCCGAGTGAAGTATTTAATCCAGAAGGCAGTGGACCCTAGTCAGCCTGACTTGGCTGGCTACACGGCACTGGTGAGTTGGGAGGCGCTTGCGGGGAGCTTGGAGACCCCTGCCATGCAGAGGGATCGAAATGGACCTTTGTCTTTGTCTTCTCCCTTCCTTTCTTCTCTCCCAGCAGGGCTTCTCTCACTCTCTCTCTCTTTTTTAAGATTTTATTTATTTATTTTTAGAGGGGGAAATGAGGGATAAAGAGAGGGCGGAAACATCAATGTGAGAGAGAAACATCCATCCATTGCTTCTTGCACGCCCCCAACCCAGGGCCTGGCCTGCAGCCCAGGCTTGTGCCCTGACTGGGAATGGGACTGTTGACCTTCACTTTGCAGGAGGACACCCAACCTGCTGAGCCACACCAGTCAGGGCCGGGTTTCTCTTTTAAGTGTCATGTGAATCTGGGTTTTTAATTAGGGTAAGTGCCTTTCATTAGTTATTTATGTTCATTTTCATAACACTCCTGTGAGGTAGAAATGATTGAGGAAACTGATGCCAGACATGGAGACAGTTACCCAGGTCACACAACAGATGGAGGTGGTCCCTGGAGGGCCTAGGGCCAATTGCCACCCCTCCCTCCCGAGTCCCCTGCCCGGTTCTGCTGTCTGACCTCCGTCTCTGTTCCCTGCAGCACTATGCCAGCCGCAACGGGCACTATGCAGTATGCCAGTTCCTGCTGGAAAATGGAGCCAAGTGTGATGCCCAGACACATGGGGGTGCCACCGCCCTGCACCGGGCTAGCTACTGTGGGCACACCGAGATTGCACGGCTTCTGCTCTCACACGGGTCCAACCCCAGGCTGGTCGATGGTGATGGCATGACCAGTCTACATAAGGTATGCCTCCTCTCTCTCTTCAAAAACCTGGTCTTTGTCATTATAAAAAGTATAACATATTCACCGTAGGAAACATGGGGAAAACAGAAAAGCATAAAATAGAAAACAAAAACCATTTCTAATCTCAGTGTTCACTTTCAAAGTATTAATTATACATTAATACTTTGGGATTAATGTATAATTTTCCAGCATTTTTTCTGTGCATGTACATAAAAAATGTGGAACAATTCACAAATTTGCATGTCATCCTTTCATCCAACGTATGTAAACTGGAATTAACTGTAGTGTCAATTTATTTTTCTTTCCTTTAGTGATATGTGTGAGTGCTTTTCTCCCTAACTCTTCCCTGACTTACACCTGCTCTCGCCTGTCCCCGTTGCCCGCTCTCTGTGCTGTAGCTGGACCGGTCATTTCATTACGCTTCTGACTGGAAATTCCTCCACGGGGTAGACAGTTTCAGGAGTTCAAGATGGAATACTGTGCAAATGAATTTCCCTTCAACCCCTGACCCTAGTCTCTCGGTCTTCCAGGTCCCTCTTTTATGGCATAATTTTTACCCATTTTTTTGTTTTAAATTATATTTTATTGATTATGCTATTAGAGTTGCCCCAGTTTTTCTCCCTTTGCCCCCATTACCCAGCACTCCCACTCCCCTAGGCAATCCCCACCCCTTTGTTCATGTCCCTGGGTCACGCATGTAACTTCTTCAGCTACTCCATTTCCTGTGCTGTACTTTACACCCATGACCACCAGTTTGTACTTCCCAATCTCCTCACCTCTGCACCCGTCGCCCCACACCTCCCCCCATCTGGCAGCCACAAAATGCTCTCAGTGTCGTGATTCTGTCTTTTGTTCTTCTTGTTTGCTTAGTTTGTTTTTTAGATTCAATTATTGGTACGTATGCATTTATTGCCATTTTATTGTTCATAGTTTTGATCTTCTTTTTCTTAAATAAATCCTTTTAACTTTTTATATAATAATGCTTTGGAGATGCTGAATTCCTTTAGATTTTTTTTTGTCTGGGAAGTTCTTTATCTGCCCTTCCATTCTAAATGGTGGGTAGAGCAGTCTAGCTTGTGGGTCCCTGCTTTTCATGACTTTGAATATTTCTTGCCAATCCCTTCTAGCCTGCAAAGTTTCTTTTGAGAAATCAGCTGATAGTCTCATGGGAACTCCTTTGTAGGTAACTGTCTCCTTTTCTCTCGCTGCTTTTAAGATTCTCTCCTCTTTAATCTTGGGTAACGTAACTATGATGTGCCTGGGTGTGTGCTTCCTTGCGTCCAACTTCTTTGGGACTCTCTGAGCTTCCTGGACTTCCTGGCAGTTTATTGCCAGATTGGGGAAGTTTTCCTTCATTATTTATTCAAATAAGTTTTCCATGTCTTGCTCTTCCTCTTCTCCTTCTGGCACCCCTATGATTCAGATGTTGGAATATTTAAAGTTCCAGCATGGGTTCCTCAGCTTCTCCTTAATTTCTTGAATTCTCATTTCTTCATTCTGTTCTGGTTGAATGTTTATTTCTTACTTCTGCTCCAAATAGTTCATTTGAATCCCAGTTTCCTTCCTTTCACTGTATATTTTTCTGTATTTCATTTTGCATAGCCTTTTTCCTCCATTTTGCAACCATACTCAACCATTTCTGTGAGCATCGTGTTTTGATCTCTGCACCTGAGAGGTTGGCCATCTCTTCGTCACTTAGTTCTTTTTTTTGGAATTTTGATCTGTTCTTTCATTTGGGCATGTGTCTTTGTCTTGGCACGCCTGTTAAGTTGTAAGGGACGGAGTCTTCGGCAGTGGCCAGGGCAGGGCAACCCCCTTCGCTGGTTTGTGGCACTTATGTAGGGGAAGGGTCAGAGAGGGAACAATGCCACTTGCTCAGCTCGCAGGGCTTTCAATCACTTCCACTGCTACCCACAAGCAAATTGGGCCCTTCTGGTGCTGATTCCTGGGTGGGTGGGTTTGTGTACATTCTAGGACCCTGTGGGTGTCTCCTATGAACTCTCCTGTGAGGCTGGGAGTTTCTCCTGACACTGCAACACCCACAGGTTATACAGCCACAAGTTTTGAGGCTTTATTCCGCTCTGGGATCCTGGGTTGTGCAACCTGTCTCACTCCCCGGTTGTTACCCCTGATTTTATCCACATGCAAATGTGGGACAGCCAGCTGCTACCGGGCCTCCAGGTCTTCCAGCTGCCAGTCTCTGCCCCTCCTACCAATATAGATGAATGTTTCTTCTTTAACTCCTTGGTTGTCTGATTTTTCTGGCAGTTCTCGTTGTTTTTTAGTTTTAAATTTGTCATTATACTTCTTTTGGTTGTGTGAGGAAGTAAAGTGTGTCTACCTATACCTCCATCTTAGCCAGAAGTTAGATTCTTTTTTCTTGTTGTTGTTCTGATTAGTTGTTTTTTCCGTCCTTATGTTCCAAATCATTGATTTGATTCTAGGCTTCATCCATTCTACTGTCTATGTCCAGTAAATTGTTCTTTATTTCCATTAGCATATCCTTCATTTCTGTGTCATTCTTTTTTTTTTTTTTTTTTTTTTTAAGATTTTATTTATTTTTAGAGAGGGGAAGGGAGGGAGAAAGAGAGAGAAAAACATCAATGTGTAGTTGCCTCTCACGTGGCCCCCACTGGGGACCTGGCCCGCAACCCAGGCATGTGCCCTGACTGGGAATCGAACCGACGACCCTTTGGTTCGCAGCCCGCGCTCAATCCATTGAGCCACACCAGCCAGGGCTTTAGTTGTAATTTTGATGTGGTTGTGCGAAGAGGCCAGCCATGTCTGCCTACACTGCCATCTTGACTGGCCCATATTTGGGAATTTTTGTTTGTTTTTTGATGTAAACCTGTATAGCTATAAACCTCCCTTTTGTTATGTTCCATAAATTTTGGAAAGTTGTGTTTTCATTTTCAATTGTCTCAGGTAGTTATTGATTTCCTGTTCAGTAGCATATTGTTTAGTTTCCACATGTTTGTGTGTTTTCCAATTTTCTTCTTGCTCTTGTTGATTTCTAGTTTCATGCCATTGTAGTTGGTTAAGATTCTTGATATGATTTGAATGTTCTGGAATTACTGAGACTTGTTTTGTGGAATAATGTGTGGTCTATCCTGGAGAATGTTACATGTGCGCTTGAAAAAATGTGTATTTTGAAGTTTTTGGATGAAGTTTTAAAAATGTCTGTATGTCAATCTGGTATAATGTGACATTTAAGGCCATTATTTCCTTTTTAATTTTCTGTCAGAATTGTCTCTCCATTGATGTGAGTGGATTATTAAAATCTCCTAGTTTTGTACTACTGTGTATTTCTCCCCTCATGTCCATTGGTAATGCTTTCTGTGTCGGGTGCTCCGGGGAGGGGCGCGCAGGTATTTGTGAGTGTTATATCCTCCTCTTGGATTGACCCCTTTATAACTATGTCATGTCTTTGGTCTTCTTTGTCTTTTTTTTACATTCTATTTAGTCTGATATGAGCATCGCTACTCCAGCTCTCTTTCCATTTCTGTTTGTATGAAATATCTTTCTCCTTCCCTTCACTTTCAGTCTGTATGTGTCTGTCAGCTTCAAGTGAGTCTCGTGTAAGCAGCATGCAGATGGGTCATGGCTTTTAATCCATTCAGCCATCCGTGTGTTTTTATCGGAGCATTTGATACGTTTAAAGTCATTATTGATAACTAGTACTTATTTCCTTTTTGTTGTTATTTTGGTTGTTTTTGTAGTTCCTCTCTATTCCTTTCTTCTTTTTCTCTTGATTGCTTCCCTTACGGTTTGCTGGTTTTCTTTATTCTTTTGTTTGGATTCCTTTCTCTTTATTTTTTTGTGTACCTTTTGTAGGTTTTTAGCTTGTGGTTACCATGTAGTTTACATATATTATTTTATATAGAGAGCTGTCTATTTTAAGCTTATAGGTGTATCCGTTCTCTCCTTCCCTCCACACTTTACATTTTGATGTCATATTTTTGTTTTGTGTATTTCCTAACTACTTGTGGTTTTTGTTGAGGTTGGTGCTTTTGTCTTCTGTCTATCTTAGTAGCTTTTTTTTTTTAAGATTTTATTTATTTATTTTTAGAGAGAGGAGAAGGGAGGGAGACAGAGAGGGAAAGAAACAGCACAGGGGACCTGGCCCGCAACCCAGGCATGTGCCCTGACCAGGAATCGAACCGGGACCGTCTGGTTCCCAGCCCGTGCTCAATCCACTGAGTTACACCAGCCAGGGCTATCTTAGTAGCTTTTTAAATGGTTGATTTGCTATGTTTCTTAAATATTTGCCTTTACCTGAAGATATTTTTCCTTTCTCATATTTCCTTGTTTGTGGTTATGGTCTCTTCTTTTCTGCTTAAAGAAGACTCTTTAACACTACTCATAAAGCTGGTTTAGTGATGATGAACTCCTTAGGTTTTGCTTGTCCAGGAAACTCTCTCCTTCAATTCTGAATGATAGCCTTGCCTGGCAAACGATCCTAGACTGTAGGTTCCTTTCTTTCTGCACTTTAAATACGTCCTGTCACTCCCTTCTGGCCTGTACGGTTTCTGCTGCGGCATCAGCAGACAGCCTTACGGGGTTTCCCGTGTATGCAACTTGTTTGCCTCTTGCTGCCTTTAGGATCATCACTTTAACTTTCACTGTTTTAATTATAATGTATCTTGGTGTGGGTCTCTTTGGATTTGTTCTGTCTAGAACTCTGCTTCCTGGACCTGGATGACTGCTCCTTTCCCAGGTTGGGAAAGTTTGCTCCTTTTTCTCTCTCTCATTCTGGGAACCCTGCAATGTGAGTGTTTGTGTGCTTGATATTTTCCCAGAGGTCCCTTAAACTATTCTCATTTTTTTTTAATTCTTTTTTTCTTTTTGCTGTTCTGATTGGTTGATTTCCACTAGTCTGGCTTCCAGGTTGCTGATCCATTCTTCGTATTAGCTAATCGGAGGTTGATTACTTCTAATGTATTTTTCATTTCAGTTATTGTATTCTTCACATCTGCTGGATTCTTTTCCTTTTTAAAAAAAAAAATAGATTTTATTTATTTATTTTTAGAGCGAGGGGAAAGGAAGGAGAAATAGAGTGATAGAAACATTGATGTGAGAGAGAAACATCAATCGGCCGCCTCTTGCATGTGCTCTGACCAGGGACCTGGCCTGCAGCCCAGGCATGTGCCCTGACCAGGAATCAAACCGGAAACGTTTCACTTTGTGGAATAACACGCAGCCAGCTGAGCCACACCAGTCAGGGCTGCTTGGTTCTTTATTACTCTTTCTTTTTGTTGAAATTCTCCCTAAGTTCCTCTATTTTACTCTGAAGTTTGGTGAGCATTCTTATAACCACTTCTTTGAATTCTTTATCAGGTACATTGTTTATTGTGTTTCATTAGGGTTTTTTTCTGGGGATTTTTCTTGTTCCATCACTTAAGAGATATTCCTTCATGTTCTCATTTTGTTTGACATTCTAATTTATATAATTAGACAAAATAGCTATCTTTTCCAGTCTTGAAAAAGTGGCCTTATGTAGAAGCGACCTCTGTGTAGGTTGTGTGTGCTGGGTGGCTTTAACAGGCCACTGGAACCAGACAAGCGCTTATAGTCCCCAGGCACTGGCCTGCGGGGCCAGAGCAGCTCCAGATGGTGAGGCCAGGTGCATGTGGTAATGCCCAGTTGATCCTGCTTGCTCCCTTGGTGCAGAGCTGAAATGGGCTCTGGGTGATGTGGTTGGGAGCGTACTGCGGTGACCTTCCATGTAGGCCAGAGTACCTGGGTAGAGCTCCTGCCTGCCCTGTGCGGGTGGAGGGGAACGCAAACAATGGCACTCTGACCCCGGAGAGTTCCCACAGACCTCAGAGGGCCCCCACGGTTCCTCGGCCTTCTCTGTACAGTTTCGCTCTGTCATTTGTTATGCAGAAGCTGTTCAATTGCTTGTAGTTGTATCTTAGGAGGAATTGCTCTCTCTATATGTGGGCATATACTTCAGTGTGCTCATGGGAGGGGGTGAGTTCAGCGTCTTCCTATGCCACTGCCATCTTAGACCTCTCATGCTTTCTTTAAAAAATTAACTACTTGCTCCCTGGACAGCGTGGCTCAGTTGGTGAGAGCGTTGTCCTGTGGACTGAAAGGTCACGGGGCCGATTCCCTGTGAGGGCACATGCCCAGGCTGCAGGTTTGATCCCTGGCTGGCACGCGAACGAGAGGGCCTCCGGTCGTGTTTCTGTCTCACATCGATCTCTCGCGCTCTCTCTGCCTTCCTCGCTCTCTAAAACCAATGGAAAAATGTCCTTGGGTGAGGATAAAGAAAGAAAATAATTTAAAACCCTGACTTTTAAAAAGAAATAAACAAACTACTTGCAAACATTGGGTTTTATTTATTATTTATTTTTGGTAAAAAATTACACGGAACGCACCTCACAGCTGCTCACAATGTTACCACTGCCCGAATGGAAGCAACGGAATTGAGAGCCTAGGTCTGTACTTATCAAGAGTACCTGCTAAAAATGATTTGGATTCAAATTTGAGGTAATGGTTGCTAATATTAATTTTGATGCCTTTCAGAAACTCCTGTAATTCTCCATTTGTCCGTTGGGAGGAGCAGGGAACACAGTGGAATAACAGTTGTTAGGAGTCCAGACTTTGAGGTCAGACAGACCTGCTTTAGAACCCCCAAGCTGCCACACTAGCTTTGTGACCATAGGCAAGTCACTTAACTTTTATAAGCCTCACTTTCTTCATATATAATGGGAATAATGATAGTTTCCACCTCTGATGGTTACTGTGAAGGTTAAAGAAGATAATTTATGTAAATGACTTAACTCTGTTATTTTTTGGAGATAGGTTAGAGCAGGGGTGTCAAACTCATTTTTACCGGGGGCCACATCAGCCTTGTGGTGCCTTCAGAGCTGAATGTAATTTTAGGACGGTATAAATGTAACTGCTCCTTAACAGTTAAGTGAGAGCTCAGCGCTGCAGCCGGATAAAACAAGGTGGAGGGCCAGATTCGGCCCGTGGGCCTTGTGTTTGCCGCCTGTGGGTTAGAAATTGACATCCAAA
This sequence comes from Micronycteris hirsuta, assembly GCA_004026765.1. Classification (NCBI taxonomy): domain Eukaryota; kingdom Metazoa; phylum Chordata; class Mammalia; order Chiroptera; family Phyllostomidae; genus Micronycteris; species Micronycteris hirsuta. The sequence continues at coordinate 88,865 of PVJI01001737.1, forward strand.
TTGAGATCATCCATCTCAAAGGAAAAGAGGAGAAAGCTGGGAACCTGGGCCTGCTTATCTCTGCTCCTCTGGAAGTTCCCAGAGGGCAGGGACCATGCCTGGTGTCCCTTGTGCTCATGGCGCCCAGCACGATGAATGTTTGTAAGGGACACTTAGAGGCTCCAGGTTCTGGACTTGTCTTTAGTGCACAGCCTGGACAAAGAAGAACAGCCATTGAACAAAGAACACAGAACCAAAAACTTAAGCTAATTGCCAGAATGTCACTAGAGTTCCCTACCCATCTGTGTGCAAGTCAGGGGCTTTCATAGGGGTTAGGGAAGTCCACTCAAACAGCCAGTGTCTTTATTTCCATGAGGACCAAGAGAACCCCAGAAGCAGAGCAGAAGAAAGAGCAGGACCCAGTAAGGGTGTGACTTTTGATTCAGGCTGCTCTCTCCACAGGCTGCTGAGAAGGGCCACATGGACATCTGCTCCCTCCTGTTGCAACACAGCCCAGCCCTGAAGGCCGTCCGGGATCGGAAGGCACGACTAGCATGTGACCTTCTGCCCTGCAACAGTGACCTGAGGGACCTGCTGGCCAGCTGAATCACCACCCTCCTGTCTCAGGCTGCCATGCAAGGACACACAGACTGGCCCCCAAGCCTCAGCTTTGGTCAGCATCCATGCTGCAGGTTGGGACGCCGAGGCCCGGAAACCCAGGAAGAGCCCAGTTTTGGCCACTGAAGTGAGGGAGTAGATTTGGGGGCTGCAAGTGCTTAAGCCCAGACAGATGATCCTATTTTAAATTAATTCATGTGGAAACATCTACTCATTTGGAAAAAATATAGTCTTACCTCATCCCATGCCAACATTTCAAGTAGGTTAAAGACCTAAATTGAAAAACACAAAACTAAGTAAATATTAGAAGAAACCATGGAAAAAGATATAACAAATTAAGAGCTTCTGCCAGCCTAAGGACCTTGGTAAAAGTCACTTTACCTGTCTGTCCCCGTTTCCTCACCTGCAAGGTAAGAACGATTGGAACGGGCCGCCTCAGTCACCGAGGTTAGACACCTGAGTGCATGGGAGCACTGCAGGGCGCCCGGCCTGCTGCAAGCGACGCGTTAGGACACAGCTTCCTCGAAGCCTGGTCAGCATGTTTTTACACCATGATTCTGTTCGTTTTAATAATCTGATCATTTAAAAGTGTTCTTTTATTTTGAATTGCTGAGTACTAACGAGGTTGACACCTGTCTTTTGTGAACTTCTGTCCGTATCCTTTGCCCATTAAATTTTTCTTTTTTTATTGACTCATAGGAGTTGTTTATGCATTCTGGATATTGGTTGCATGTTTTATATGTATATATTTTTTCCTTCCATACTGTCATTTGTCGTTGTCGGTATCTGTTCATGGAAATTGGAACAGCCACTGTAGATGGCAGTTTGGCAGTGTTTACTAACATTTAAATGAACAGAAGCAATAATTTGATTTGTCTGTAGCTACTTAGACAAACATTCATCCATATCTACAAAGACACTTATTTACAGAGGCATTTACAAAGATGCACATTAGAGCCTGGGGTGTAATGTTAAAAAAAAAAAAAGAAAGAAAGAGAAAGAAGAAAACCAGGGCTCTCCCTGTGAGGGAGATGGAGGCCTTCTGGCCCACGTGTGATCTGAATGCGGTGCAGTGGAATGGCGTATGCTGATGTGGGAAACGTGCTGAGGTGCAGTCGCACTGTGATGCATCTTAAAGCCTGTCTGTAGAAACGTGCACTTCCACAAAGTCCTAGGAACAGTCAGGAGGGAATGCAGCGAGCAGGCCCGCGGCTCCCCGGGCCACTGTGGTGAGAGTGCGTATAGTGAAGGGGGTCTTTGTGGGCCTCATTATGTGTGGGCTTTTTACAAGGAGTAATTTTATTGTCAGTCAGAGTCGATGCCAGTTTGTTTCACGTGGCAGAAACGAGTTCCCGGCTGAGTTTCGGATGAAGCCCGTCAGGTACTGCCGAGGGGCAGGAGTAGGAGTGTGTGGCTGCAGTGGGGCCCAGAGCCCGTCTGACCTTTTCTTGTCTGTTCACCTTCACTCAGGTCTAAGAAACCCTTTCCTTCTTCATAAGGAAAGGCAAGAAATCACCTTTGACAGGACACCCTGAAGCATAAAGACTGAGTTTCTTTAAAAAACTCTGATCTCAGAACTGACAAATTAGCCAGCCAGCCATGGGTGGGGTCACTAACAGCCCTTCAGGGCCTTGGGCTGTCCTTGACCCGCATTTCCCCTCCCTCTCTTTTGGTCCTCTCTGCTCATGTTGCTCCCACTCCAGAGTCTTATTTACTGGCTATCGGATTTCCTTTCAAAGGTTAAGGCGCAGTTCAAGCACAGCTGAGTGAAGGGCATGCTGGCACACTAGGGACTTTGGGGCTTGTGACAGGTTGCTTTGTAACTGGATTAATGCTTGACATGGTGTATTTGGGCCAGATGTCAGTCTCTCTTTCCCTATGGAAAGGCATGGCTCACGCCAGGGGAGCATCCAGGAGGGATCTGCATGCAGGACGTAGATGGATCTTCGAGGGCCAAGGTGCCGGCGACAGGCTAGCCTTGGCTCCTAATAGTGTAATCGAAGGTACTGGCCCTCAGAGTGGTGAGGGAGAAGTGGGAGCAGCCTTGACAATGGCTGGGAACTGGGAAGTCCCTTGAAGCCTGATTTCTTCCTGTCAGTGCCATGAGGGTTCCTGAAGCAGAAGGCAGCCTCTGGGGCCTGTGCTTCCCGGGGCCTCTAGGACTCTGGCCTCCTCTTTCACTAGGGCACTTGGGCTGGGCCTTTCAGGGTCTCTGGTGGCCAGACCTACAGCAACGTGGAGGCTCACATCTGACTTTTTCTTAAGTGGTATCTGAACTTAGGAAAGCAGGAACCATCTCCCCCTGAATCTGGGCTAGGGGCCCAGGCACCCCAGAACTGTGTCTATGGTAGAATTACTCAGGAGCAGGTGCGGGGCATGGCACAGGCATAGGATAGGTCTGAGGATGCACCCGACTCGGCTCAGAACAGCCCCTCCTGCCTGCATGGCTGTGGGCCACGCTGGTATTTTGGGGGGTGTTACAGAGCCACAGAGTCATCTGGCCCGGGTGCAGCCTCGCCGCCCTGCCTGCCCCCAGGAGACAGCTCTCCTATAAAAGGGCTGGCAGCTCAGCTCTTCTCACTGGGGGTTAGAGAGCCGAGGGGGGGACCATGGACATCGTCAGTGTCCAGCAGTTGGTAAGGAAATGGGGAGAGGGGTGGGAGGTCAGGCAGTCATCCGGGACCCCAGACTGTCTCGGCAAGGGGAGGAGGGAAGGCGGCTGCTTCCGTGGTCTGAGGGTCAGGCTTTCGAAGCGGAAACTTGTTCGTCCGCTGGTTTTCACGGAGGTGGTGAGGGCGGGGTTAGGGAGCAACAGGGAAACTGACGGTGCAAGATGTTGACAGTGAGATGACAATCCTGGCGTTTAGTAAGCTTTGCCCTGGCCTGTGATGGCTAAAGAGGAGCAGGAAAGGGCAGGGCTCCCTTGGAAAAAGTGACTGTATCTGGGCCTTGGTTTAGCTCAACTGTCAGGATCACAGTTGCTCTGGAAATGGCCCAGGAATCTGGATGCCTTGGTTGGGCAGGGAGGACAGTGCTCTCCAGCTCCCTGGACACAGAGACATGGCAGCACCGGCGACACTTGGGGATGTGTTTTGGTGAGGTGGTACCAAGGAGGCCCAGGATGCCACAGGGGCCAGCTGGCCCCACCTGGCATAGCCTCTGCGGGAGCTGCTGCAGGGCCCAAGGAGTGTTGGGTTGCCAGCGTTTGCTTTGAAAGGGAATCGTTTTCTGTGGTTAGAAGCCCCAGGCCCTGACATCCTGTCTTTCCAACCTTTTTCTCCCCTCCACGTGTTCCTTCCTTGGTGCTCCCAGCTCCTGATGCCCCGGGGCAGGGTCTGGAAGAGCAGGCCAGGTGCTGCGTCGTAGGGCGGTGGGCTCGGCCCCAGCACAGCAATGCGAGCTGAGTGCTAGTTCTGCACCGCTTCACTGATGAAGCTCTGTGAAGAGCCAAGAGTTGAACCCAGAAATTCAGACTTTCGCCCAGGCGGCATATCCTCTGTCCCTCGGAGACTGGGGTCAGGTGGCAGTGTGGCGTGATCTGGCAGGAATGTAAGGGCAGCAACCCCTAAGGGAAGCTGAGGTGTCATGTGCCCAGGAGTAAAAATAGATGTGGGGTCACACCCCCAGCCCTACGCCCTTGCAGACAGGACAGGGTAGGTGGCTGCCGGCAAGAGGCCGCAGCAGCCCTGGCTCCATGAGCTTTGAGAAGGGCCAGGCCAGCCCTCAGACCAGGACACTGGTCTGTGTCGGTCAGCTCTTGTCAGGAACCCCCCGCCCCCCCGCACAGCTAGGTTCTCCAAGGGCTTGTAGTTTTCTTCTTTATCCTTATCCTGTTCCCACAGGTAGGTGCAGAAAGAGAAGAGAGGAAAGTGTTGGGACGTGGACATGAAGTTCCCGATCCTGGAGTCTGGCGGGGCAGCTGGAGGCTGGGACCCCATGAGGCCGTGGCCCAGGAGAGGCAGAAACTGGGAGAAGAGAAGAGGAGGAGAGTGAGTGGTGCGCCGTGGCAGCCGTGGCAGCCGGAGCGGCCGGAGGCGCTGCTCCGGGCAGGGAAGGCGGGGCTGAGAGTAAGGGCCTACCCCTGCGCCCCATCACCTGTGGCTGATGGCTGGCATGGTCTTCTGTTTTTTGCCCCAGCTTGAGAGATTTAAGAGTTCCAGACTTAGCCTGGAGAATCTGGCTGACTTGGAAAACTTGGTTCAAAGACGAAGAGAAAAGCGACTGAAACGCAGAGTCCCCCCCAGGGCACCTGAGTCCGTGGTTAAGGTGGGTGAGAAGCAGGGTGGGGGAGGGCCTGGGGAAGAGTGGACACTGTAGCCACACCTGCACAGCAGCAGCTGACGAGCTGGACAGTCCATTCTGGAGCCCCCACCCTGTGTTAAGTTGCTGGGGCCGCTGGGGCTTAAACAGTTCTGGAGGCTGCGTCTGCAGTCCCGGTGTCAGCAAGATGGGCTCCCTTGGGGCTGTGAGGGAGCCTGTCCAAGCCTGTCCAAGTTCCTGGGGGCCAGTGGCAAGACTTGGTGCTCCATTGCTTGCGAACACCCGTCTCTTGTCTCATGCTCACATGGAGCTCTCCCTGGGTGCAAGTCCTGATTCCAAATGTCCCTTTTTTGTAAGGACACCAATTATACTGGATTAGGGCCCACTCTGCTCCAGTATGACATCTTAACTATAGCTGCAATGACCCTGTTTCCAAGTAAGGTCACATTCTGAGGCTCTGGAAGTCAGGACTTCAACATAAGAACTTGGGGGACACAAGTGGACCCCTAACTCCCCCGACCTGAACAGCTATTCAGCCAGAATCTCCTGGGGTTTTTAAAAAACCTAGTATTTGTATAGGCTGACAGTCTCTGTGGGGACCACCTGGTGTGACCAGCGAAGTGGTGACGTCCCTGAGGCCCACCATTTGTGGGTTTGCTCTTGTCCTTAACATTTCCAGCCACAGCCCCAGGTCCAGCTGGAGCCCGTGGACCTGGAGATGTTCCTGAAGGCAGCTGCTGAGAACCAGGAAGCCCTGATTGACAAGTACCTGACGGACGGAGGGGACCCTGATGCCCATGACAAGGTAGCAAGGGTGGAGTGAATTGGAGAGCAGCTCCTCAGCTGCAGGGGTCTTTGGGGTGCTTTTCTGTTTTATGCGACACAAACCCCTGGTGCCTCCTGAGGCAGAGGAAGGGGCCCGTTGTGTGATCGGGAGCAGGCAGTTCTGTTCAGGGCGCCAGCTCTGAACGGGACCAGGGGTGGGACCTCGAGTGGTGGCCGTGTGCCAGCTACATATCGTATTTTGCCATGTATAACGTGCACTTTTTTGCCCAAATTTTTGAGGGAAAGATAACCTGAAATACCTTGTATCTGTTTTTGTGTTTTGTAATTATTCTTTTTTTTTTTAAAAGATTTTATTTACTTTTAGAGAGAAGAGAAGGGAGGGAGACAGAGCAATGTATGGCTGCCTCTCACACAGCCCTCACTGGGGACCTGGCCTGCAACCCAGGCATGTGCCCCAACTGGGAATCGAACCTTTTGGTTCCCAGCCCACACTCAATTCACTGAGCTACACCAGCCGGGCTTTTGTGATATGTTCAAAAATAAATGCTAAAATTCCTTTATAATACCAAAAGCAAATATCTCAACAAAAAAAAAAAAAAAATAGCCCTGGCTGATGTGGCTCAGTGGATTGAGCGCCAGCCTGCAAACCAGGGGGTCGCTGGTTTGATTCAGACAGGGTACATGCCTGGGTTGTGGGCTGGGCCCTCAGTGGGGACGCTCCAGGGGCAACCACACATTGATGTTTCCCTCCCTCTCTCCCCCTTCCCCTCTCTAAAAATAAAAGCTTTAAAAAAATTTAAATGATTTTTTTCCTGAAAGTGTAGGCAAGAATATGGATACACGTTATATACTGCAAAACACGGTAACCCCTGCCCACCTCCACCCTCCAGCTCCACCGCACAGCCTTGCACTGGGCCTGCCTGAAGGGTCACAGCCAGCTTGTGAACAAGCTGTTGGAGGCAGGGGCCGCCGTGGACACTCGCGACCTGGTGAGAATCAGGGAAGGCCCATTCTCCGAGCAGAGGCTCTACCTGGCACACAGCGTGTCACAGGGTTTCCGTGCTTTCATTTTGCAGCTGGACAGGACGCCTGTGTTCTGGGCCTGCCGCGGAGGACACCTGGACATCCTCAAACAGCTGCTTAACCACGGAGCCCAGGTCAATGCCCGGGACAAGGTGAGGGCACACCACAGTGGGGCGGCCTGTTTGGAGCACGTGAGCAGGCACGGGACAGTGTTTGTTCCTGGAGGAAACACAGTCCTTTGGGCGCATTCTCACTCACACCCTTAGATATGGAGCACTCCCCTGCACGTGGCTGTGCGCACAGGGCACTGTGAGTGCCTGGAGCACCTCATCGCATGTGGAGGCCACATTGATGCACAGGACAAGGTTGGCACTTATTTAGGGCAGCTCCAGTGGAGGACAGTGACTGAGGGCACCTGAGCTCAGGGATAGCACCTGCCAACCCAACCCTTCCCATGGCTGGGGAGGTTAAGAGGATGACATCCCCTTTAAAAAAAAAAAAAAAAAGCGGGGGACAGTGAAACAAGGGTGGGCTTAGGATAGAAGCAACAGGAGAGAACCTAAGCGGGCTGCCTTAGCTCACTGGGAAGTCAGAGAAAAGGGGCCTTGGGGCGGGGTCAGGGGTCAGGCTGGGAGGAGCTGCTGCCCCCGTTGCCCCCGGGCTGCGTGTGACACGAGTGTGGGAGACGCACGCCTGCGGGGGGAAGAGAGGGAGCAGGGACAAGCGTGCGCATGCTCCCAAGAGGCAGAACACCCACCTCTCCTCTCCTGGCAGGAAGGGGACACAGCTCTACACGAGGCTGTACGGCACGGCCACTACAGAGCCATGAAGGTACTGCTGCTCTATGGAGCCCAGCTGGGCGTGCAGAACCAGGTGAGTCCCAGCAGGCCCAGACCTGGCCATGCACCAGGAGGGTGGCTGGGCAGAGCACCTGAAAGGACTGACCCAGCAACCTTGTTCTCAGGCTTCGGTGACCCCAGTGCAGCTAGCCCGAGACTGGCAACGAGGCATCCGCGAGGCCCTGCAGGCCCACGTGGGGCATCCCCGCACACGATGCTGACGACGGCAGACCCACAGGACCACCCACAGCCACCATTCCATCCCCTTCTCCTTCTATCCTCACACCTGTCTATGGTTCTGACCTCAGTCCTGATTCCTCAGGCCTCCAGGGCAGCCCCGTCAGGACAGAAGCAACTCAGAATCCAGGCCCAGCAGGCGGATGACAGCCTCCCTGGCTTTGAGTCTCAGGGAGGACCTGCTCCCTGCCGGGGCACAAGCCAGGAGGAACTGGAGTAGAACCCTGGGTGAGCAGGAAGCAAGCAAGGCGGGTCCAGATAAGGGACAGCAGAGAGGATGGAGCAACAGCCAAGGTGTCCTGCACCTCAGGCTCCCCAGGGTTGGTGCCAGTCTTCCCCAACGTCCAGTAAGCCTCCATCCAGGGGACTGACTTGCGTATGCCCCAACCTCCACCAGGGCGTTTCCTGCCAGGTGGTGACACAGCATGGCCAGCAACTGCCATCCAGGCCAGAGACGGCAGGCATTTCTGCAACTGGCCAGTGCCCATGGGCAGGGGTTTCTCAGTGACTCCACTCCTATCAGCAGAAACCCTGATGGTGTCAGGAGTGGCTCTAGACCACTCTGGTCTTAGGGACTCTGGTGTTGGATCTGGAGGGGGCCGCCCAGCAGGTCTGAGGCCCCACGGCACAAGTCCAGTACCAACCTGGTTTCCCCAGAAGCCCTAAGACTGAAGAGCTGGAACCATACTTTAGAGAACCTCCTGCCTACTGTCCAAAGGCTTCGGTCAGGCCTGCCCACCACTCTACTTGGCCAGCCAGGCGCTCTCCTCATAAAGTGAAGTGACTGGGGTGCTGGGGTTGCCTGTGGCCCACTCAGCTTTTGGGGCAGTGGCCCGTAACCCCACTTTGCCTCCGGTACTAACGCCACCCTGGTACTGGTGCTTGGGCTCTCGCCTGCACCCTGAGGTGCTGCCTTCTGCAACTGCTGAGGCAGGACATGGAGGGGCTGAGCCCCACTGCGAGGGGGCAGAGGAACTCGCCTGTCCCTGTCCTCCAGCTGCTAACTGGGGGCATTTACGACCCAGCTTGGCACACGCTCTCCTAGAGGCTCCTCCTCTTCCACTGTCCTTCATACTTCAAGCTGTGCTGGTGCAGATGTGCTCCTGGCAGGGCTGGGTCTTTAAATGCCAGAGAGTGAACCTCACACAACTCAGCCCTCAACTGAGAGCTGCAGGCCGAGGCACGGGCTGCAGGATGAAGGTTTGGCCTCCCTCACATACGTAAGCACCGATGCAGATACCCATTCTGCAACAGTTTTTTTTACCTAACTTTACGGGCCTTCTCAGGCCAAGAACAAGCCTATTCTCACTGTGTGAAAAAGCTGACTACAGCCCCACGTCCTCCCTTCCCACGGGCAGCCGCTGCCCTGTATGGACAGGGCAGCATGCACCCAGACGCTGGGCCACGGGAGAAACGGGTACTCTGGCCCATGGAGAAGACAACTCCCCATCTAGAAAAGGGGGATACTTAAGTGACAAAAATGCCATTTTCTACACATCAGTATTTTGTGTTCATTAAAACTGGTTGGTTATCGGTCGGTCTACTTGTGTGTTCTGGGTTAGAAGGGACCACCAGGCCATTAGGCCCAGGGCCATGTCTTCCTCACCAGCCAAGCACACACCAGTTAACCACGCCGCCTGTTGGCAAGAGCCCCCTAGTGCCAAAGGGGCAGTCGGGGGGCCTGACCCTCGCGCTCAAGGCATCTTTACTCCCCGACAAACAGGTTCAAAGAGCAGTGGTTGTCAGCCTCAGCTGCTTATTAGAATCACAAAGAAAATTCTCTAAAGCCCTAACGTGCAGACAGCTGGATTGAGCTCCTGGGCTGGGCCCCAGACACCAGCACTGTCACGCAGGCAACGCCTGTCTGTGCAGGAACCCCAAGGTGTCTGCATAGAACCACCCCGATTACGAGCTTAGCGAGACCTCAGGGACAAGATAAACATACAGAAATCTATTTCTACATTATTAGCCATGACCACATGAATACCACAATTAAAAACAGTACCATTTACAATTGCTTCTGAAACAAAAATGCTTAGGTGTAAATCTAAGAAAACGTATAAGGACTTGTATGTTGAAAACTCCCCAAGTCAGACACTCACCAAAACACTGATGAGTTAAATCAAACAAGATTTAAATAAATGGAGACTTACCAAATTCACAGACTGGAAGATGCAACATAGCAAAGATATCAGTTCTCCCCAAATTTATATACAGATTTAATGCAGTTCCTGCTGAAATTCCAGTGAGATCTTTTGTAGAGCTAGATAAGATTATTTTTAAACTTATAGTAGCTAAAACAATTTTAAGAAAGAATAAAGTGGGAGGAATGAGTCTACTGGATTTCAAAACTCATTACAGGCGTATCTTGGAGACACTGCAGGTTTGGTTGCAAACCACTGCAATGAAGTGAGTTGTAATCTTTCTGCTGGTGGAGGGCCTTGCCTTGCATTTGTGAGCCATGCTACGCCTGTGAAGCGCAGTCAGGGGAGTGCAGTAAGATGAGGTGCACCTGTGTACAGCTGCAGTAATTGCAACAGTGTGGTACTGATGGAGGGAAGCACCAATAGAACAGAACGTACACTTCAGAAATGGACACAAATATGCCCAAATGACTTTTTGACAAAGATGCAAGTTAATTCAGTGGAGGAAAGAAAGGTGCTGGAGCAGCTTGATACCTATAGGCTAAAAAAAAGAGGAGTGATATCCTCATCATAGTTACAAGTCAGACAACTGTAATTCAACACACAAACACAACTGAGACCTGCACACCGAGCCCTCCGACGGTGGCATTGCGGCAAGCTGGGGAGGCAGGACGGGGAAGGGGAAATGGGGCTGCAGTTGCAGTCTGGTGCCCACCATGGCCCTCCTGATGCAATAGCAGGAAGGAGTCAGGCTGCACCTCTCACACAACAGCAGGGGCAGAAGCAACACTCCAGCCTGAGGGGACAGCACTATTGTAGCTAAACCTGCAATATTCCTGTCTCAGTAGCAGGGTCCAACTGCACCTAAACTGGGCTGCGACACAGCACAGTGGTGGTGTGGCAGCAGCAGATTCGTGGCCACCATTACTAGCAAGAAGGCAAAGCTGCAGACTTGCAGACCCAACCCGCCCCCATCCTGGTGGAACCTGGTATGGAGACACCTAAGATGACACAGCATGGCTGGCAGCATCTGGTTACAAAAAGGCAGCTCGAGGAACTCACAGGCCCGGAGCCCCACTGTCTGCCACATCCCACCACAGGGATAGTACTCTCAGAACGAGGCGACCCAGACACAAGGGACACCAACCTCCTTGGGAAATACAGGGTATTTTCCACGACCGAGGCAACATTGCCCCAGGGAGATCCCAGAGGTGCCAGCGGAACAGGTAAAATGGAACAAAAACTTGCACTATAGCACCATCTGCTGGAATACAAAAGAAAGACCTCGTATATTTCAATCTGTGGAACAATGAGCAAAACAGTTACCTAGAAAAGAAGGCTTTACTACATCAGGTGCCCAGGCACAGAAACGATCCATCAAGCACCATGAATAACCAAGGTAACAAGGAAGCTCAGAAAGAAAGTCTCCAGAAACCAAACTCCAAGATATAGAAGACTGATTTAAGTGACAAGAGAATCCAAGATTGCAGTTATGAAAAAAACTCACTAAGGCAGTTCAATGAGCTAAGGAGTATAATCAACAAACAAAAGAAGAACCTTACCAAACAGAAATTCTGGAGCTGAAGAACTCAAAGAATGGAAGAATGAATTAAAAAGCACTGGTAACAGAGCAGGCCAGATGGAACACACAATTAGGGGCTCAAAGAAAGAAAAGCCAGAGAATGGCTCAGGGGAAAGAATGAATTGAATTTAAAGAAAATGGAAGATCTCTATGAGAACCATCGGACTCAGAAAGAGAAACAAGGATAATGGGTGTACCAGAAGACAGAAGAGAAGGGGACAGAGAGCTTATCAAATATATAATTGATAAAAATTTACAAAACCTACAGAAAGAGCTGGACGCTTAAATTCAAGAAGCTACCAGAGCTCATGTTATCTTTAATGTGAATACTCTGTCCTGGCTGCCTCCTCTTCTTGTCCCCCTTTAAAAATCAACCTCACTGAGGTGTAAATTGCATACAGTAACAACGCACCCATTTTCGGAGTGCATTTCCGCGGGCTCTGACAAATGCACGTACCCGTGTAATGACAACCAGTCAGAACACAGGACATCTTCCCCAATGCTCTCCACGTCCCCTTGCACTCAATCAGCCACCAGCCCCGAGGCCCAGGCTGGCCTTCCTTCTGTCACTACAAGTTACTTCTGCCTCTTCTAGAATAACTTTTATACCTCCTCTAGAATTTTATATAAATGGAATCACAGGGGAAAAAAAAACCAGCAGCTGCTAACTGAACACCTACTTATGTCAACCTCTAGGACACATTATATTAAAACTGTCAAAAAAAACTAATGACAAGGAATTCTCATGGTAGCCAGGGGCGAAAAGATTGTAACCTACAAAGAAAACCCTGTTAGATTATCATTGGGCTTTTTAGCAGAAACCTTACAAGCCAGGAGAGAGTAGAATGAAGTATTTAAAATATTGAAAGAGAGAAACTACCAACCAGCAAAGTTAACCTTCAGATATGAAGGAAAAAAATGAAGGCTTTTTCAGACAATAAAAGCTAAGGAAATTTACCGCTTCAAGACCTACACTGCAGGAAATGTTTAAAGTTCTTCTACCAGAAACAAAAAGATAAAAGTATATTAAAACTTTTGAGTCCTGGCTAGGTAGCTCAGTTGGTTAGAGCATTGTTCTGATATGCCAAGGTTGTGGGTTTGATCCTGGTCAGGGCACTTATGAGAGTCAACCAATGAATGCATAAAATAAGTGGAACAACAAATCGATGTTCTTTTCCCTTCTTCTCTCTCTAAAATCAATAAACAAAATTTTTTTAAAACTTTGAAGGAGAAAAATGGACAAATCAAAGCAGGAAATTGCAACTCTATTTTAGAATAAGGCATAAAACAGTAACAAAGGTTAAAGGGGAAAAATCATTTTAAAGAGAAACTTTAACTTCTGCAATTTGGAAAGGAACACAGCGTAAAAAGGGCTGCTTTGTGACAACAGAAACATAAAGGGGGGGATGTAACTTGCACAGTGAATGAAGATGCAATCAGAGGAAAAATCTATTGTATGTATGAAACTTTCTTACTTTTACATAAACCTAAAACATATAGAGCTGAGACATGGAACATAAAAGAGAAAATTAAGGGGGAAAAATCATAGAAAACCACCGATCTAAAATAGCAGGCAGAAATACAAGGGAAAAGAAATGATGGAGATACAGAGCAACCAAAAGAGAAAAAGATAAAATGGCTGTAGTTAAGTCCTCATATATCAATAATCATCCTAAATGTAAATGCACTGAACTCACCAATAAAAAGGCACAGAGGAGCCCGGACTGCTATGGCTCAGTGGGTTGGGCATTGGCCCACAGACAAAAAGGCTGCTGGTTTGATTCTGAATTCCCAGTCAGGGAGCACGCTTGGATTGCGGGCTGGGTCCCCATTTGGGGACACGCGAAAGGCAACCAAGCAATGTTTCTCTTGCATATGGATATTTCTCTTCCTCTTTCTCCTCCCCTTCCCCCTCTCTATAAATGAATGGATGAATGAATGAATGGATCTTTCTTTTAAAAAGGCTTTAAAAAAAGGCAGAGAGTAAAAGATGGATTAAAAACCAAGACCCAACTATACGCTGCCTTCAGGAGACACATCTCAGCTACAAAGACAAACATAGGTTCAAAGTGAAGGGGTGGAAGATGATATTCCAAGCAAAGGCATGAAGAGAAAAGCAGGTATTGCTGTACTTACATGAAACAAAGTAGATTTTTTTAAATAAAGATTTTATTTATTTATTTTGAGAGAGAGAGAAAGGGAAGGAGAGAGGGAAACATCAATGTGTGGTTGCCTCTTGCACCATGCCCCCCCCCCGCCCCCCGGGGACCTGGCCTGCAACCCAGGCATGTGCCCCTGACTGGGAATTGAACCAACAACCCCTTAGTTCACAGGCTGGCACCCAATCCACTGAGCCACACCAGCCAGGGTGAAACAAAATAGATTTCAGGACAACAAGGTAGTAAGAGACCGAAGACAGACAGACATAATGATAAAGGGGATAATTCGTCAAGACATTAATACTTACCAATATATATGCACCTAGCCAGGAAGCACCAAAATATATACAGCAATGCTAACATACCTAAGGGAGAACCTGACAAAAACAAAATCACAGTAGGGGACCTTATGAATACCCCAGTGACATAATGGATCGATCATCCAAACAGGAAGTCAGTAAAAAACATCAGCCTTAAATGACCCATTAGGCCAAATGAACATAATCACCATCTGTAGAACTTACCAAACCAAAACAACAGAATATACATTCATCTCAGGTGTACTCAGAACATTATCAAGGACAGACCATATGTTGGGGCACCAAACTAGTCTCAAGAAAATTTTAGAATACTGAAGTCATACCAAGCATATTTCCCAATCGTAACAGTATAAAACTGCAAATTAACTCCAAAAACCTGGAAAAAATACACGTATGTGGAGATTAAACAACATACTACAGAACAATGACTGGATCAAAGAAATAAAAGAAGAGATCAAAAGATACACAAAGAGCCCTGGCCGGTGTGGCGCAGTTGGTTGGAGCCTCGTCCCGCAGACTGAAGGACTGCAGGTTAGATTCCCAGTCAGGGCACATACCCAGGTTGCAGGTTTGATCCCTGACTGGGACACGTATGAGAAGGTAAGCAATTGATGTTTCTCTCTGGCATCAATGTTTCTCCCTCTTTCCTTCCCTCTCTCAAAAAATAAACAAAAATAAAATAAATTTTAAAAAAGACTGAGACGAATGAAAATGACAACACACCAAAATTTTGAGGATGCAGCAAAGCTGTACTAAAAGGGAAGTTTACAGCATTGCAGGCCTACCTCAAGAAACAAGAAAAATCTCAAATAACCTAACATTACACCTTAACTAGAAAAAGAACAAATGAAGCCAAAAGTCAGTAGAAAAGAGAAAATAAAAATTAGAGCAAAAATAAGTAAAATAGAGTAAAACTGACAAACATCTGGCCTGACTCACCAAGGAAAAAAGAGACTCAATAAAATCAGAAACGAAAGACCAGTTACAATGGACATAACAGAAACACACAGGGTTGCACAGAACACTATGAAAGACTGTATGCTGTCAAATTCGATACCTTGAAGAAACGGGCAAATTCTTATAACTACATATAACCTTCTGAGACTGAACCATGACCAACAGGAAAATCTAAATAGACCAATCACTAGTAATGAAATTGAAATAGTAAGCCAAAACCTCCCAAAATAACAAAGCCCAGGACCAGGTGGCCTCACTAGGAATTCCACCCAAACACTTAGAGAATACTTAATACCTATCCTTCTCGAATTCAAAAAAAAAAAATTGAAGAGGGAATACTTCCTAACTCATTTTATGTAGCCAACATTACCCCGATACCAAAATGCAAACACGCCACAAGAACACTGAAGACCACTATCTCGGATGAGCACAGATGCAAAAATCCTAAACAAAATCCTAGCAAATCAAATACAACAAAACATTCAAGAGATCACACGCATCATGATCAGAAGGGTTTAATTCCTGGGACAAAAGGATGATTCAACACATGCAAACTGATTAAGGCAATACATTAACAAAATAAAAAGATAAAAGTCATGTAATCGTATTAATAGATATTGAGAAAGCATTTGACAAGGTACAACACCCACTAATGATTAAAACAGTATAAAATGGGTATCGAAGGAAAGTATCTCACGTGAGAAAGAGCACTTTTGACAAACCCTCAGCTAACATGCTCAGTGGTGGAAAACTGGAAGCTTTTCTTCCAAATTGAGGGACAAGACAAGGGTGCCCACCCTCACGCCCCCCCTCCCCACTGTCACTCAACATAGCACTGGAAGCCCTAGGCGGAGCAGTTCGGCAAGAAAAAGAAATATAAGGCATCCAAACTGGGAAGTAACACTGTCACTATTTGCAGATGACATGACACCACATGTAGAAAACCCTAAAGACGCCACCGTTAAGATGATCAGGAACAATAAAAAGTAATATAGTAAAGTTGCAGGATACCAAATCAATCCATATGTGAGCATCTGATTTATGAAAGAGGAACATTTGCTCTGTAAAATATTCTGTTTAGAGGATGAGAAAATAAGCTACAGAGTGGGAGAAAATATTTGTAAACCAAAACCTTGACAAAAGACTAGTGTTTAGAATATATATTAAAAACTCTTAAACTCCACAGTAAAAAAAATCAAACAATCCAATGAGAAAATGGGCAAAAGACATGAACAGATATCTCACATAGTGAAAGCACAAGAGATACATGTTAGCCATTATGTTAATGCAAATGAAAATCACAATGAGCTATCACTACATACCTACCAGAATGGCTAAAATAAAATACAGTGACAGTAACAAATGCTGGCGAGGATTCGGAGAAACTGGGTTATTCATACATTGCTGGTGGGGATGTAAAATGGTTCACCCACTCTGAAACAGTTTTTAAAAACTAAACACACAGTGGTCATATAATCTAGTAATTATACTACCAGATATTTACCTCAGAGAAAGAAACCAATGTTTACACAAAAACCTGTAATGAATGTTCATAGCAGCTTTATTTGGGATATCCAAGAACGGGAAGCCACCTAGGCGTTCTGAACTGGAACGATGAGCATACATCACGGAACACCATGCCACCACCGAAAGGGATGAATTGCTGACACACGCCAACCACCTGGATGAACCTCCAGGGCACGCGCTCAGAAAAGCCAGTTCCAAATGGCTGCACATGGTATGATCCCATTTATATAACATTCTTGAAATAAAATCATGGAGATGACAGACACATCAGTGGTTACCAGGGATTAGGGATGGTGGCCAGAGAGGGGTGGGGGCTGGGGGTGGCTCTGAAAGGGTACTCGGAGGGACATCCTGACGGTGATGGGACAGTTGTGTCCAGACTGCAGTGGGGGTTACACAAAGCTCCACGCGAGAGGATACAGAACAACGCAGCCTCCCTGCCCAGTGTCGGACTGCCCCTTGATACTGCACTGTAACTAAGAAAGATGGAACCATTGAGGAAAAGAGGGTGAAGGGTACCTCTAGCTTTGCAACTTCCTATGAATCTATAATTATTTTCAAACAAAGAGAAAAATAAGGTAATAGCTCTAAATGCAAATTGGTATCCTGGATTGGATCCTGCAACTCAAAGAGGACATTAGAAAAACTGGTAAAATCCAAATAAAGTGTAATTTAGTTATCTCTGTACCACTGTTAAACTCTTGCTAAAGGTACCGAGGTGATGTAAGATGTTAACATTGGGGAAAGCTAGATGAAGGGTGCGTACGTGGAACTCTTCTATGAATCTAAAATTATTAAAAAAAAAATAAGATCCTGATGCTAAATCCTGGGGGTGGGCCCAGGTCTCAGTGTTTTTAACTTGCCAGGTGATTGTGATGTGCAGCCAAGGGGAAGAACTGCTGTTCTGAAGAAAGATGATTTTAAAGTCCAGTAAGTCCTCACTTAGTATCAAACAGGTTCTGCAACTTGAAGCAAGCTGACAACAAGATCAGTTTTCCCACAGGTTGATTGGTATAAGCAAGAGTGAAGTTCCCAGGGCGTCTCATCCACGTCAGAATGAGACATTATTCAAGGACCTGCTGTGTCTGCTTCCCACCTGGGATTTTGCTCTTGGAGTAAATTCTGTAAAGAACAACTTCTCGGCAAGCACACCACAGCTGTTTGAGACCGCCATTCCCACTGATCCCAGATAAGGACCCAAATTCCTCTGAGACATTTTCTGGAAATCCTCCTCTCGGCCTACCCAATCTAAGATCCTTAGGTCCCCTGTGATGCCCCTGTTTCTACACAGCCAAAGAGCTGTGGAGAGTAAACAGGTAAACCAGAAGAAAAAGACACGTCTTATGTTCCTGATTCTCTAAAACCCAATAGTGAGGGACAGGAAATAGGCAAAGAGCTTAAAATGTTTCAGAGATAAAGAAAAACTCTTGATTTCATGTTTTGTTTTGTTTTTTAAAGAAAGATGACGGTGACCCACCTGGTCCTCCTTCAACCCTTCCCTCACTCGCTGCCCCTCCCCCGCCCCGCACTCACTCACAAGGCCCCCGAGGGCCAGGAGCGCAGCGTTAGGTGTCTAACAGTCGGTGACTCCCCCCGATCTGACAGGAAGGAAGGATCAGGTGCAGAAGAGCCCTTCCTCTCACGCGTGACCTCTTGTTGAAACACAGTTACAATACTGTTAACGGCCGCCGAGCAGGACAGGCAGAGGCGCAGCAGGAAGAGCCTTCTTGGCCCCAGAGGGCCAGTTGGCGTGCTGAGGGCTCTGCAGGGGTCAGAGACGCCACCTCCACAGGAGGCGCAGGACTAGTGGCACAGACTTGTGAAGAATCGTGCTTCCAGGTTTGGCACGCAGGGCAGGCTGGGTGTGCTCTGAAACGTGGCACTGTCAGGAAAGCCACAAAGTCCGCCACAGCCAAGGCCATGGATTTGAACCCCCAGCCCAAACTGGTGCTCTTGGTTTGCACAGACAGTGCTGCCGGCAGCAGCAGACTGGCCGATGAGGAGCAAAGTGAGTACAGGGCACGGCCACACAAAGGCAGTAACTGTGCACTCACATCCTGCGTTGGCCCAAAGGGTGGACACCCTGCAATGCCACCAGAAGGCTGGGCCTGGTAAAGAGAAATGACGGTGTTCCTCTGACTCCCTTCAGAGCAAGCTGGGGGGCTGTGCCTCGCTGACCCCCAATTCCCAAAGGAGGCAGGAAGGACCTCCTGAAGGCTCCTGGCACTGATGGCCGGTTCTGAGCACAGCCCAGGACCCACGTCTCTAAGAGCCATCTAAAACGTGGCCTGGAGAGGACGAGGACAGCCTGGCAGGAAGCTACTCCGCAGCTGGGCTCGCTCCATTCCCCAAGTGCTTGTCTGTTCCCCAGACCAGGGCAGCCTGGCAAGCAGTTAAACTCCTGGGTTCCGCCCAGGGCTCTCCTCTGCTGGGAGGCTGGGTCTGCCGTGGTTGGACCCTACAGGAGAGAAGGAAAGGAGAATACCACAATCAGTAAAGTGTGACAACCCTCCTCAGGACATAAAGCGTCAGGTCAGGCAGAGGTGCCGCAGCAAATTATCATGGCAGACTTGGGAGTGATGGGTTAGGAAAATGGTCAGCCTGACTCCGCCTCACAGAGTCACCACTTCAAGGACAGGTGTCATCACTGAGAGGCGGCAAAGCAGGAGCTGGGGGTTTTGCTCACTGGAGGTCAAGGCCATGATGCCGGGCAAGGGCAGCCTGCCCTGGAAAGGAGCTTCAGGTTTCATGGATGGGAAGGTTTTCCATGAGTCCTCCTATCTTCTAGCAAAACGAAATGAAAAGTAGCAGGAAGGGACAGGAAGGACCCAGGCCCACCCTCAGAGAAAGGCCTCCCAGGCCAGGGAAGCAGTTTCTGTGCTCCCCCCAGCAGCTAAACGGCTGGGAAAGGAAAGCAAAGCAAAGGAAAGATATTTACCTTGGGTGTTTTCTTAAAACAAAAAAATGCTCACTAGTCCAGTCAATTATCAAATGCAGTTTCCAAATGTGCCAAAGAGGGAAACATCTACCGGGCAAGCTGGAGAGAGCAGAGGGAGAGAGAGGAGGAGGAGCACGCTATTGAGGCGACCCTGCAGAGCCTCTGCCCGCAGCCCCGAGCAGACCGACATGCTGAGCAGGAGGGCAGAGGCGCCCAGACACAGCTCCCAGCTGCTCAGAATAAGAGCGTCAAGGCACATGGAGTCTTCAGTGGACTTTCCCTGGGAAATCCAGTTCTGTGAATGCTCGATGTGGAGGTGTTACTTCAAATTTGAAATGGCAGGTCAGACACTAGAAAACTGTTTCTGTAAAGGACTAATATCTTTAGGTTTTGCAAGTCATATGGTCTCTGGGACAACAATTCGACTCCACTGTAGCTCAAAGGCAGCCACACACAATCTGTGAATAAAGAGTTGGGTCCTAATAAAACTTTATTTACAAGAACAAGCAGCGTGCCAGATCCAACCCTTTGTCCACTTTGCCAACCCTGGTATAAGCAGTCAAAAAATATCATGCTTTCTGAGCATGTAAATAAAGGCACCTCTCTGCATGGGAATCCAGTGCCCAGGTCACCCGGCAGCGGCTCTGACCCATCCTATTGAAGCAGTGCACGGTGAAACCTTCATATGCGTAGCATCAGGAAACCCTCCAGGGTGACAGAGAAACTGCAGTGAGATGCCAGAGGTCCAAGGCCAGGGGCAGAAAGACAAGGGGCAAGCCTCACGGGGTAAACATCAAGCCACATGCAGGAGGAAAGAACCCACAACGTGACTACAGAAGGAGATGATAACCTGTTACAAAGGGGAAACAACCCACAGAGCCACTACAAGTTACTCTCTTACACGACTGCACAGTGAGCAGTTGAAGCCAAAAAAGGATTTTAGAAACCTCTGAGGCGGCCCTGGCTGGTTAGCTCAGTTGGTTAGAGCACTGTCCTGATACGCCAAGGTTGCGGGTTTGATCCCCAGTCAGGGCACACACAAGATCAACCAGTGAATGCGTAAATTAGTGCAACAAGAAATCAATGTTTCTCTCTTTTTATCTCTCTCTCTCAAATCAATGAAAAACAAACAAAACTTCTGAGGCCCTGGCCAGTGTGGCTCAGATGGTTGGAGCATCATCCCACAACCAAAAGGTCGCACGTTCAATTCCCCGTCAGGGCACATGCCTAGGTTGTTAGTTTAATCCCCCGTCCAGGTGTATACGATTCCTGAACCAACTGATGTTTTTCTTTCTCTCTTCCTCTCTTTCTAAAAGCCATTAAAATGTATCCTCGGGTGAGGAATTAAAAAAAGAAAGAAAGAAAGAGAAACTGCTGGGTGTCTGGTAAAATATAAAATGAAGAGAAAACCATTGCTCTCGGATTCACCCTGAACATGACACGTGCGGTCTGGGCAGCACACAGAGCCAGGAACGGCTCCCACGCGGGAAAACCAAAACCAGAAGGCTCACAAACAAACGTCTTGGCTTTGGAGACACGAGTCTAGTTCAACGGGGAAACCTCTATGCAAGGGGATGTCATAAAATCGAAGGACATCACAGTGGTACACACAGGAGTGTCACCAGCCCCAGAAGACGGCATGGATGTCCACTCGGGAGAGGTCGGGGCCAGCCCACAGGCAGGGCTACAGAGCACACACCACCTGGGGCCCTCTCTTCCCAGCACCCAGGGACGGGGCACTGGGCTAAGCCACTAAAGTGGCCCAACGAGGGGTCCACGGTCCCTCGCATCTGTACGTCAGCTCTCAGAAAGCACCTTTCTGCTACAAGAACACACCTGTGCTCTCAAGCATGGGTCTGAGTAAGCAGACTGTTCCACTGTTCCACCACAGCCCAGGGACCAAGGGCACGCGCAGGCTCCAGGCCAGAGTGCCTGAGTCTGTCCCTGCATCCAATTCTTCATCTGGAAAATGGGCACAACGACTACCCCCTCTCACACTTCAGGGCAGCGCTCTCACATGAGCAAGGATAAGGGAAGCGCTGAGCAGTGCCCAGCACACTAACTGTTCACCAAGAGCCCAGTGTCCCCACTGCAGGTCTCACAGCCTCTCCAAGGCCCCACGTACTCCTCCAGGAATGCCAACCACTGCAGTCCCTCTCACCCTAACCTAGGAGCTCAATCAGAGTAAAAGAACCTGATTAACAAGGACAAGAAAGCTCCCAGGTACTGACCACTCCTCCCCAAAGCCCACCCTTCACAGGTTGCTCTGCACCCTCCCTCCTTACACGTCTCATCACACAGCCTGAGCCTCCCAACACCCTCCTCCTGCACAGTGGGCCCCTGGAGGGGAACTCAGGGCCTGCTTTAAACACGAGTGTGACCTAACCGCAGGCCTCAGGTGCCCTTTCTAGCTGGGATGGTGCCCACCGGCCATCCGCCTTCTGAGCCAGACCCACGAGTGACCCAAATCTTCATTTTCCAGGCGACCTAACTGCAGTCCTAAACGGCCAACAGAGATTCTGAACTTGATCTTATCCCCACTTAACAAGTGTTCTTTAATTCAGTCAACCATCCTAACAGGCCTTCAAGAGAAAATGTTAACTTCATATACTCAAGTACCTGTTGGTCTATATAGCTCAGTATCATCCGAGCTATTAAAAACAGCAAGAAGCCCCGACTGGTATGGCTCTATTGGTTGAGTGTCATCCCTTGAAGCGAAAAGTCGCCAGTTCGATTCCCGGTCAGGGCACATGCCTGGTTGCAGGTTCAGTTCCTGGTTGGGGAGCACATGAGAGGCAACCGACTGACATTTCTCCCGTCTCTTTCTCCCTCCCTTCCCCTCTTTCTAAATAAAAAGAAAATTAAAAAAAGAAAAAGAAAACAGCAGGAAAAAAAGAGGCCGGGGACAGAAAAGGAGGAAGACGGAAGAATGCAGGGAAGCGAGGGCAGAGAGCGCGAGTCTGTGTGTGCCAGCAGCAAGGACCAGGAAGGGCACACGCCTTCTTGGTGGACACGTGTGGAATGCGGCCCTGCAGGCTCACCTGTTGCTGAGGCTGTCCCGTCACTGAGGAGCCTGGTCTGGCTGCCCGAAATGACCTGGAGGTCCAAGTTCTCAGGGGACGGTGGCAGGTTCTGGGCTCGGGTAGCCAGGAGTGCATTGAGGTACTGCAGCCGTGTGACCTGGAGGACAGAGCGCATTACTGCACAGGTGAGGCATGTGGTCATACCCCCCACGCCCACCTCTTGCCCACAAGCACCTGAACCAGGTGAGAGAGTCACAAAGGGCAGGAGGAGGAGAAAGGACCACAGGCTAGCTAAGGGCAGAAGAGAGCATTCAAGCACACTACCTTTAAGATCTCAGCTAGAAAGTGGGTGCCTAGGCCCAGAGATGAGACCAGATCAGCGGTGGTCAGAGGGGCCTCTGAAGAGCCAAGGCCATCACCATGCAGAGCAAGTTCAAGATTTTGAACTGACTCCACTGGAATTTACTCTCAATCCACATAAACTGGTGACTAGGTACTCTAGCCCCTTGGGGACACAAAGCTGGTTAGAAGCCAGCACCAATGAGCAGCCCAAACCTTGATGAACTGCAGGTCAGAGAGGGCCCTCACGGTGTAGTCAGGACAATACGTGGACAAGTGGGTGCCGTCAGCTGGCTCAGGCTGCAGGTCATGACGGAGGGACTGAAGCGAGGATACTGGGGACTGGTGAACTAGTGAAAGGAACAAGCAGTGATGGGGAAGTCATGCTGGGAGCCGGGCAGGCCCCACTCTGGTGGGGACAACTGCACAGCCTCTAAGATCCACCCCACAATCACACCAGGTAGGGACTGTGACCGGAACTTTGGAGAGCTGGCAAACATACTTCCTCCACGGAAAGGTTTTACAGGGATGAGAGTGAGCAGCAAAGACGAGCCCTGAGAAGATGCTGCCCTTCCCGCTGCATGACCCTAAGAGTAGGAAACCCAGCAGGTCCTGAAGAAGACCACCTTGAAGGAGGCGCAAGTGCTGAAGAAAGGGCAGAGCCCTGGCCCTGGGGCCCCAGCTGGAGGAGGGGAGAGCCCCACGGCCAGCCCGGCCTTCACTCAGGAGGGGCTGCAGCTTACCCGAGGACGGCATGGTCAGGGCAGACACGCCGTAATAGGTGAAGGCCCCGTTCTCGAACTTCAGGCCCTCCTTCCCAATCTCCACCTCAACCCTGCCCTGGGAGGGGGAGGGAGAGACACAAAGGCACACCCATCACCATTCCTGCTGGAAGGGCCCGCAAGCAGAAAGCACCCACTCTGATTATGCAGGGATGCACCCAGATGTGCCTCCTTCTCTCAGACCCTTCCCTGCTTTCGGATCAGGCGGGGCCCTGGCCCAGGCTCCTGGTTACCTGCAGAATGAGGATGAAGTAATCCACAGGCCTGCTGCGCTGGTACAGGTAATGATGTGCAGCCAGGCGGTTGCTCTCATCAAACCTCACCTCCTGGTTGACGCTGGGGTGCCTCAGCAGGTGCAGCAGGACCTTCTCGGAGATGCGTAATGGGCTAAACACATCCACCTCTGCACAGGGCAGAGAGAAGAGAAGTGGCCACTGGGCCCTGACTGGCCTCTGTAACCACACTGACTCCTGCTGCCCACCTGGAATGTCCTGGCTGGCCCTCAAGCCGAGTCCCCTTCCCAACACAAGGACTGGGCAGCCACATACACCACAGGTGGCACCAGCCTGGCCCTGGCTTTCAGCTGTTTGGCACAGAGGAGCTGTCTGAGCATCCAGAAGAGCGTCTCTGCTGACAGGGCAGCCAGGAGAAGCCCCAAGGTTCTCCTGGATGCTCCCCTGCTTACTGGGGATGGAGCAACCCATGTCTGCCCTGGGACGCAGGGGGAGTCACCTGACCCACGGATGGCTATCGAGAGAGTGGGGACAAGGCACGCCCTTTCCGCTCACCTCGGGAAAGGAAGCGCTGGGTGGCCAAGAGCAGCTGAGGTGAGATTTTCACTTTATACTCATCATCAGACACCTTGAACAAGGAAAATTCCTCTTTCCGTCTGAGAGGAGCACTGAGAGAAGCAGGCTTCTTCCTCACCATGGCGTCTCCTGGGATGGTGAGCAGAAGGGGCTTAGGCACCAGCATGTTGCCCGCACCCCCCCACAAGCCTGTGGTCTCCTGGGGGACAACTCAGACCCCCAGAGACACATTCTTGGCTCCCGAGATTGTACCCAGATGTCAGTGCCACCACACAGTAATCCTGACACCCAGACAGAGGGGAAGTAGCCTATATTGCAGCCACACCCCGAGGAAGTACCAGAAAAGACTGTACCTCTCCTTGGAACTGGGAGAAGGTAATGCTGACATGATACAAAGAAGCAGCTAAGTGACAGGCACCTGCGGTCACTGGAAGACTGCTCCCCAGAAAGCAGGTACAGGAGGAACCCGGGTGCCACACTGTGGCAGCCAACCTAGTGGCCCTGTGCCTGAGGCAGTCAAGAAACAAAACTAAAAACGCTGCATTGTGGGATACAGGCATAGGCAAAGCAATTCACTCGACAGCACACACGGTTGGGTGGCCCAGGGTCCTAAGTGCCATGAGAGGCCCCAGTCATGGAGCATGGGCTCCATATCAACCCTTCACACCTAAGCCACCATCCTAAGACACAGATGCTTCTAAGACACAACCATGGGCCAAGGAACATGTTTTAGGAAGACCTCCTTAGCAAAGAACGAGTTCTTTGAGGAGACACCCGTGTAATGTACAAACCACTAAGAGGCGAAAGGTGTGAGAGAGTCTGGGAAATGCACATTAAGGGCAGAGCCCCTCACTAACGGAGAAAACAAGGGGAGCCCCAAGCACTGGGACTGCAAGTCCACCAATGGATGGGCCACGACTCTGCGTCCACTGGCAGGAGTGGGCCCTCCTATAAAGGGGCAATACTGGTCCACGCAGGGGAAAGAAAAAGAGATAACAGCTCTGGTCAGAGACCCACCACCCCCTGAAACTGAAACACACATCTCAGTGAACCTGAAACCACAGCTGAAGCAGCTGAGCCACAAAACTGCCAGAGGCAAGACTCACGGTAGTCCTCAGACTCGTCCAGGATCTCGGACTTGATGATCTCCTCAATGACGTCCTCCAGGGTGACCAGGCCCAGGACCTCATAGAAGGGGTCCCCTTCACCCTCGTTGTTCACCTTCTGCACGATGGCCAGGTGGGACTTCCCTGGGGGGGGGGGGTGCACATTACAGCGTGCTGGAGGCGCCATCCTGCACAAGCCCACCAAAAGGACAGGTGCTAGTGTTTGTGTTCCCAGGAAGCACCAAGCACTGGGTGGGACCTTTCTAGAATTCTACTGGCGATTCTCAACGTGCGCATGAGGACTGGCCTCACCTCACCCCAGGAATCTAAACCGCAGACTCACCTGAGCTAGAGCCAGCCCCGGGTCTGCGTGGCTGCGGCTTAGCCGTGGATGCATCACACAGACTGCGGGCACAGGCACTACGTCCAGAGGTGCAGGCTCCCCGGGACCATACAGGTGGGGGAGACGACGGGCACCCCCACCCCCAGACTTACTCTCCTAGGGCAGGTTTCCTAATTCTGAAGGCTGCCCTTTGCTTCTAGAAGCCAAGGTCTATGAAGATCACCTAGAGGATGAAGGTAAATGGTAATCGGCCAGTCAGAGCCCAAGCTGTGTGGTAGGAAAAAAAGCAGCAGGGAACTTGCCCCTTCCCCTGTCTTTCTTGGGTTACCTTTTTATTTGTCTAAAAAGGAAATGTAAGCTTGAAAAAAAAAAAATCTCACACTTCTCAGTGCTGGGGAAACTTCAAGAATTTACCCTGCTTCAGGTAAGTGCTCTTCACCTATAAAACTTTATACCTATACAAAAAAAAAAAAAAAGATACAATGCAAGCCACATATGTAATTTCAAATTTTTGAGCGGCTACATTAACAGAAAAAAGACTCAGATGAAATGAAGTGACAATATATTGTAATAACTTAATACAGCTAAAATATCACTTCAACATGTTATCAGTATAAACATACTAATCAATGTTTTATTTTTTTGTGCCAAGTCTTTGAAGTTTGGTGTGCGTTGCACCTACAGCACATCTCAGTTCAGAGTAGTTAGTTACCTTTCACGAGGGCAGTAGCCACACACGGGTGATAGCAACTGGGCTATGCAGGCCCACGACCCAAGAGCAGACTGACCTCAACCGCACCCTTCTCCGCCACAGGTGAAAACAGCTTTGGGGGGGGGGCTGGCCTGGACCTACACATGAAGAGGGTACTTGCTTCAAGAATCTTTTAGTTAAGCCCGGCTGGTGTAGCTCAGTGGACTGAGAGTGGGCTGGGAACCAGAGGGTCCCAGTTCGATTCCCAGTCAGGGCACATGCCTGGGTTGTCAGGCCAGGTCCCCGTGAGGGCCATGTGAGAGGCAACCATACATTGCTCTTTCTCCCTCCCTTCTCCTCTGAAAATAAATAAAAATTTTTTTAAAAAAAAGAACCTTTTAGTTAAGCAAGAAGTCAAGTTCCCTTCTTTGTGTGAATCAACCTTTATGTTCCTTGGGTTTAATTACAATGCAACGAGCAGACTTTAGAAACACTCTCTGTGGAACGCCACCTGGCACACTCGCCCCGTTCCTGCAGCAACCCCATGCCGACCCCAGCAAACAATACAGGAAGGCCTCTGCTCCACAGCTGGATGAAGTGCAAAAAATGTCGAGACTCGACCAAGAGCTATTACTGTATCAGTAGTAGTAGTAGTAAGCCACTAACAGGACGATCAAGAAAGGAATGGGGCTGTAAGAGAATAAAAAGATAACATTTACTGTATTTTATCAAACCTGAGACGCCATCGCCTGAGACGCACGGCCTGACTGCAGAGGCGAGCGGCACGTTTTAGCGATTACTGTGTGCTGGCCACCGATGGCTTTACTCACTTGTTACCTGAGTCTTTCCAACAACTCTCCGAGGCAGACAGTACTACTATTCCCGTGTATTACAGTTTACAGAGAGAACAAGGCCCAGGGAGGTTCAGTAAACAACCCCAGTGCAAAACCAAGATTCGAACCCAAGCAGCTGGCTCCCGAGTTCATTGTCTTCACCACCAGGCGTCACTGGCTTTCACTGAGAACAGACTGAGTCTTAGAACACCTTCCCCTCAGGTGATTCCCACAGGGCCCATCTAAAAAGAAAAAAATCATTCTTTCTTTTTCATCTCAATGATGCTTGAATAGGCTCAGACAAAAGTTAAAGGTGGAAATGACACACTGCATGTCTTGTCCTCTCCAAAGGAAAAGGCGGAGGGTCCCTGTCGAACAGTCTGCTCGTTCCTGCTGAGATGGGCGCTGAACGGGGCTGCGGCATTTCCAGATGCTTTCTTCCCCCTGGTATTTGTGTCGGGAATGGCTCACGCCAGAAGGCAGGCACTATTTCTAGAAGGGCCATGGGAACCCTGCCACATGATACCAATCTGTCAGGCCAAGACACACAATCTCGGCCAGCAGTCTTCTTGGATTCTGGAAGCAAAGCTCAGGCTCTGCATGGCCAGCTAAGAGCACGGATGACCCACTGCTCCCTTCTTCCGGGAAGCCACTTGCCTCGGCAGGTTATCTGCAGAATGGACTGACTTCTCTCTTGCCTCCAAACTTCTACGAAACAGGCACAAGTTTCTCAGCGACCTGCCACACGGAAGATCCCCTGAAACCGTGGCCATGTGATTTCATCTCAAGACAATGTCTGAGGGGGCCCAGAAGGCAACTGTGAGAAAGCAGCAGAAGTACACAGAAAAAGGGCAGTTGGTGTGGATGTTTATTTTTCATCTGAAAGGATAAACACTCTGAAAATATGGGCCCTGCTGGCAAACGTGGGCGCAGGCCTGCCTTGTGCCAGAGCCACAACCAAGAGGCAGGTGGCGCATCTCCACAACGTCAACCGGAAAGCCCTGAAAAAGCTCCGGGGTTTCATTTCAGTTAGTTAGCTGGCACAAGGGCGCTCGCTCAAGGGCTCCTTCGAAATGCCTAGCTTCTAGGATAGTCTTAAAAATTCAGTTGGAGTTTAAACTCCTCTGCCCTCCCTCTTTTGTTTTTTAAAGCAACTGCTTGAATCTGTCCCATGAGAAAGAACACTGCTAACATTACCCATGGAAGATCTGACTCTTCAGAGCTGTGGCTTTTGACAATGAACCATGACTCAGGCGCTTTAAAGCAGACACTGACAAACTCACCTATCCTAACCCCTCGTCTGGCTGAAGTCCTGGAATTGTCTCATCGGGGGTTGACAAAGAAGGCAGAGGCTGATACCTTTCAAGGAAATACATGTTATTTACTCTCGCTCCAAAGTACTCACTCTCCCTGGTAACATTTGTATAAAATAATCAGTGTCACCTTAAGTCTGCACACTGACTGAAGTCTCCTCACTGGGGACGGACTCTTCCAGACGATGAAGTCCCAGAGAGACAGAGCTCTGGAAGCACAACAGGGACGGCAGCCAGAACGCCAGCTGCCAAGACGCCAGGGACTCCACCTTCAGGAAGTCCAGAGGCACCACCACCTCACACTCCTGGCAGAGAGGTGGGATGGAAACCAAGTTCCCAGACCTCATCAAGACTGCACTATGCCTTCTGTTCATAAGCAGAATAAAGAAAGGGGTTGGGCTAAAAAGAAGATATCCACCCAAGAACTACACCGCACAAGAAGCAGAGAAAGCTCCAGGATTTCAGAGAAAAGATGAGGTTGTTCTGCCCTAAGAATAGCCCTCACTCACCACAGGAGGAGGAAGGCAAGGGAAGGGAGCACTCCCCGCTCAAGCTCCAGGTTGCAAGTCGCCCCCAGCAGTTTCGAGCAGCAGCAGCAGCAGCAGCAATAGTAGTAGTAGTTGTTGCTAGTAGGCATCAGGGGTTAGCATCAGGCTGTGTGAAACCTGCCTGACTGTCCAGGGCTGCTCTGAGGCCACCACCCAGCACAGGAGTGGCCATCCCTACCTACTGGCTCCTTTCCAACAACATCTAAACCGAAACCCACTACCCCATCTTAATCCCCAGCCCACCCTCTCACAGCCACTGCTCCCTGGCTTCTGCAGCCATACTTCATGGAAAGCCTGTCTTCCATACCTGTTGTACCTCTCATGCCTCACTCACTCCATCCAACACCCTACACCAAAACACCCAACCCACTCATGCAGAGGTCCAGGGAACCCTGCTGGCTGGATCCAGGTGGCACAACACTGGCCTCCTCTTCTGACCTTCCCTTGGTGAGTGATCTGTTCCCCAGCTGCCGGACGTTCTGAGCCACTGGCCCTTCTCAGCACCCTCGCTCCTCTGCTGCCTCACAGACCACGCATGCACCCTCAGGGTCAGGCTCTCTGCTCCCCTTCTGTGGTTGAGGGACCACTGCTATACCCAAGACCAGACGTTCACCTCCACTCAGGTCCTTCCTATTTCATGTCACCTGCTCTCTAGGACTTGGTCACAGGACCACTGCACAAACTCCAATGTCCAGAACAAACTCCTAGCCCAGCCCCACTCTCTCTTCCCTGACCATGCTCTGTCTGCCTCAGGGAAAGTGAAAACCCAGGCTTCTTCCCCAGCTCCTTCCTCCTCCCCCCAAGCCCCCGACAACCACAAAACCCTCCCAATTCCACCCCCAAAAGCCCTCTTGGGACTCCTTTTCAGGCCCTGTTCAGCCCGCCATCCTCTCTCCTCTGCAACCCCCGCCACCCACCCACTGTCCCCCACACCAGTCATGGCAACAAGCTCTGCTCACAGGCACCATCCTGGTGTCAAGTCTAGCCTCTCCAGCGTCTCAAGCTGCGAGGTGGCAGGGGAAGGATGCAATGAACCCTCCCCAGCTGACTCCAGGGCCACCTCATAGACCACAGTGCCCCAAAGTACTTACCACCAAGAGGTTCTGTCTGGCCCCTCCCCTGGGCTCCCCTCCCCTGAGAGGGGCTGCATGGCCACCCCTCAGTTTCTCTAGCAGGGCAGTCAGAGCTACCCATCAATAGGAGGCACGGTAGTAACAGTGACCACCCAACTATTCAACTCGCAGGCCTCTCAAAAGCATGAAAGGTGACGATGCCTGTGCACGATCCCTGCGTTCTGGCACACAGCGGTGCCAGCGGGAGTAACACGGTCATTACCACAAGGTCGTCTCCTTGCCACCTGTCTGGCTCACTGAGCACCTCCCAGGCCAGCCTGCAGTGGAAGACCTCACGGCTGCCAGAACATCAGGGGGCTCTGCTCACTTCCCAGCCTCACGTACGGGTTTTAGGATCAAGCCCACCCAGAATCCTGGGGTGTCCCCTGTGCCCATCCTGCAGGAGTTTAAGCTGGCGGCCAAGGAGCAGCCAAGCCTAAGGAGCACACCCAAGCCTGGCAACGGAGAGGACTGCAGAGGAGCACCCACACCTTCACACTTGGAGGGTAGGTCTTGGTTTTTACCAGCAACCTTAGAGATGCTCATGTATATCAAGGTGATAGAGAGGGTGAAATATGTAGTTGAGGGAAAACTTGGGAGACCTTACAGTTAAAAAAGGGAAAGTTTTCTAAAAGATGGAGGAAGTTTTCTAAAGCCAGCTGAAGGGGAGGCTAAATCAGTATCCATGAAGTTGCTTTTGGCAAAGTCAAAGTGGACACTTCATCCACACCTGCAGAAAGGTGTTTGCCAATCACTCACTCCTCTGTAATCAAGAAGGCAGTAGCCCATTAGTGACAACGCTGACCTGGAAACAGGCCAAGCTATTCTGACATTACAGGTATCCCTTACTTTACTGCTTTCACTGAGGTTGCATTTTTTTACAAATTGAAGTCAAGACCCTCCACCAGCAAAAAGATTAAGACTCACTTTATTGCGGTGGTCTGGAACTGAACCCACAATATCCAAAGTATGCCTGTACATGTAGATAGATAACAGCTTCAAGTTATCTGGAGAACTAGTTTGTTCTACTTTTTAAAGTTTCTATCCACGAGTTTGAACCTGCTGCAAAGCCAAAGCCCACAAAAATGACCTGGGAAAGAGCTGCAGGCTGGGCCTAGCGGACAAACCTCCCAGAACTGGGGGCCTAAAACAAAAAAGGGAGGTTTTGCTGTCACTAAAAATGTCACCCTCTGAACGACAGCCTTTAAATAATATTTCAAAAAGTCACTAAGAGCTGCAAGGTCATCATCTTCTTTAAAGGCCACATTAAAATAAAATGTTTTTTAAAAAGGCCACTTTGAGGTTTCATTGCCCTCCAAAAGGCTGGGACCCTCTCCTCAAGGTTTCCATAACCTTCTATCCCTTTTCTAAGGGAGGACAAAGGCCTTCGGGTTCCCTCCGCGATTCCTGGACTTTACCTCGCTTGAACTCCTCCAGAACAGCGTCTAGCTTCGTGTCGTTGAAGACAAAGTGGAGCGGGTGGTTGTAGAAACGGGTGATGGTGCTGAGCGGCGTGCAGTCCTCGGGGTCCACAAAGGCCAAATCCTTGAGGTAGAGCATGTCCACGATGTTGGAGCGCTCCTCCTCGTACACCGGGATGCGCGTGTGGCCGCTCTGCATGATGCTAGCCAAAACGCCAAAGTCCAGTACGGTCCTGGCGTCTAGCATGAAGCAGTCCTCAAGCGGCGTGAGCACCTCCTCCACCGTCCGGTAGCGCAGCACGCCCTTGCTTAGGTCGCTGTAGGGATCGCCGCCGCCTCTCGCCAGCTCCAGCACGCGCTCTCGCAGCCGCCCAGGTCGCGCCGCCAGCTCCAGCAGTTGCCCCACCGGCAAGGCCACCGGCAAGGTGAGCAGCACGGCCAGGCGGCTGAGCGCAAGAGCGCGCGGGGCCAGAGCCAGTGTCCAGCGTCCGCTCACAGCGGCCGGCAGCACCTCGGCCACCAGGAACGCAAGCCCTGCGCTGCCCAACACGGCGGGCAACGCGCGCTGGCCGGCCGCGCTGTACAGCAGCACAGCCAGCGCCGCCTGCGCCAGGCTGGCTAACAGCAGCAGTGCGCCAAGGGCGCAGCCGGCCCAGCGCCTCGCTGGTTCCAGGCGCCGAGCCGCCGCGCGCTCAGCCTCTGAGCCGTTCTCCCGCAACACCTGAACTTCGGCTGGTGCCAGCACCAGCGCGCTCAACTGGAGGCCTCGAGCCAGCGCTGCCAGCGCCAGCAGCCCCGCCGCCCCCAGACCAAGCACCCACGACGGCACCGCCTCCTGAAACGCCGTCGCAATGCTCGGCTCGGAGCGCACGGCCTCGGCACGCAGGCGCAGCAGCGCACGCCACTCGCCCGCGGGGGCAGCCGCCGCCGCTTCCGCAGCTGCCGTGCCGCCCGGCTCTCCGCGCACTGCCAGCAGCGCAGAGTGCGGGCGCTCGGCCTCGGCGCGCAGGCGCAGCAGCGCACGCCACTCGCCTGTTGGGGCCACCGCCTCCCCGGGCGCCGCAGCCGGCCCGCCCTCGGGGCAGCCCACCCCCTCGGGGGCCGCCCAAGACCAGGAGCCGTTAGCGAAGCCCGAGCCGTAGAGACGCAAGCGGAAGGTGGCCTCGGGCGCAGCCGGCACCTCCCCTCCGAGTGCCCACGCCGCGCCACCGGCCCCGGCCTGCTCCAGGCAGACACCCAGCACTTGCGGGCCCTGTGCCGCCTCCCCGGCGGCGTGACCCAGGCACAGCGCGGCCAGCAGCCAGCCCAGCAGCCCCGCCACCGCCGCTGCCGCCATCGCCCGCTGCCCCTCGCGGCCTCCACGCAGCCTACCTCCGCCTCTGCCGGCCAATCGGTGCCGCGCTCGCACTCCCTGCACCAATGGGCGACGCTAGGGGGCGTGCCCAGGGTCGGGCTAGGCTGCGCCAGGGCGTAAACAGGCTGCGCGGGCGGGGCGAGGCGAGGCGGGGCCGGTGGGCACGGCGGGCACGGCGCTCTGGGCGGTAGTCCCAGTGCGAGATCTGGCTAGATCTCTGAGAAGTTCGGGGCGGGACTTCTGAGAGGTGCCGCTTTGGGAACTGCAGACCAGAGGCGAGGATGTTGAAGGGAGATCCGGAGCTGGGCTCCGAGGAACTAATGTTGGGGAAGATGCTTGTTGATGACTCCCAACCTCGCTGTAGTCCGGGGACGACTACATAGCCCTTGGAGGAAAAGATATAAACACACGAGATCACTACCCCCCGGGACTCTTGCCCCTACTTCATGTTGTTTTCTAGGAGAAAAGTAAAGCCCGACTCGGCGTCAATGTTGGATTTCAACGCCACCTACCTAATATGGCGTCACCCACCCAGGTCACCACCTAGCCACATTCGGAAACAGTGGCTCTGTCAGGAATGCACGGAACTGTCATTCCACTTGTACTTCTTCCTTAGTCTCAGGCTTCCTGGGGAAAGAACCTATCTATCACTTAATTTTGTTGGGGAAGCCTTTGAACAGACACTGAGCAATTTGGATCACATCTGGAAAGCACAGTCATTTGAACTGTCAATATCCAAAGACAAAGAATCCAGAACATGACGAAGCTGCTCACCGAATGCTTCCCTGTTAACAGTAGAGGCCTCAACTGTACTTCCCCAGCTCCTTCCTCAGATCTACGCAATTTCCTATCCCCTGGTTAGTCGCAGCACCAATGGAGACACTTGCCACTTGACCTTTAGGTCCCTCTTTGACCCTTCATGGGCCATTTTCCCTACTCGTCATTTGGTTCAAGACATTTCCATGTTTCATTCAAATATTTGTTTTAAACCCATAGCTATTGTGACTTCACTGGCTAATTTCTGCTTGCTTCTTTTCTGCAAATGTCACTTCCTCCAGCTGGTCTTCCTCCACCATCTTGACTAGGTTGGGTCAAGGTTATGAGAACTAGGTGTCTCTCCCCCAAAGCATCCAGTACTTACCTTATGGTGGTAAGTACATTAATTCAACAAGTATTTCCTGTATGGAGTGCCTGCAATGTACCAGGTCCTGTTCTAGTGCTGGTACTATGTGGAAGTAAGAAAAGTCCCTGCTCTCCTGGAGCTTAGGTTCCAGTATTGGGACAACAGGAAACGAACAAATTGTATTTTAGTATCTGGCAGTAAGCGCTATGGAGAAAAACAAGACCAGAAGAGACACGGGTTGGGGCCATGCTGTTTATGTAGGGTGATCTAAAAAGACTTCTCCAAAGAGGTGACATTTGAACAGGACCAGACCAAGCAAGGTAAACCTCACAAAGAACCCGGCAAAGCGTGTTCCAGGTGGAGGAGACAAGCGAGTCCAAGGGTTCTTGTGTCACTATCTCCCTCTAGGGGTCTTCCTCATTAAACCCACTGAGGGGCTGGTGGCACCTGGCATGCCATGGGGGCTTTAACATGTGGAACAAATGGGTGGATAACATTTATTCTTCCCACTTATACACAACTTTTTGCATTTGTTATTTCTTTTACCTGGAATGTCCTTTCTGCCTACACAATTGCCTCCCTTTCTTTAAACATTCCCCGCAACTTGGTGGCTCTGTTCAGCCTGACTGGCTTGAGCCCCTGGCCTCAACACAATCATGTGCTATGGCCAAGACACCTGTGGGCACTGCAGGAGTGGATGTAGTGAGGTCACTCTCGGGTGGGCTCCTCAGGAGATGAGAACTCTCACTTTGAGACCAGGAGGCAACTGCACATTATAAAGCAATGTGATCCTATCTCTGGATCAAGCTCCTTTCTCCTTCAGCCTCCAGGGTAGAGAAGAGGGGCGATTTGCCCGCTTCAACTGCCCCCTCCAGTACCTGCTGGCAGAAGATCTTGAGGTGTCCATTTTACAGGATTTCTAATTGTGGTAACAGCACATTTGCCAAGTATGTCTAGCAACTCCTGTGAGGCCAGCCTTGATTATACATATTTTGTAAATTATATTTCTCCTTTAAAAAAAAGGATTTTATTTACTTATTTTGAGAAAGAGGGGAAGGGAAGGAAACAGAGGGATAGAAACATCTGGCCCACAACCCAGGCATGTGCCCTGACGGGAACTGAACCAGCAACCTTTTGGTTCACAGGCCAGCACTCAATCCACTGAGCCACACCAGCCAGGACTCTGCTTCTTTTGTACTGCTAAACTGTCCCAGAATACTGGCCCCTTGCCCTGACACAAGTGACAGCCAATCACAGTCACTTCTATTTCTATGACAGGTACTGAATATTGACTAACTCAAATAGGCAAATTTTAGACTCACCACAATTTCCTATTTCATTTTTTATTACCAATCAAAAATAAATTTCATATATTGTTTAGCAAATATCATTGTTTTGTGACAAAAGACACGAGTCATAACAACAAAACTCCCCGAGAGTCAAACTCATAACAATGCCAAAATAAATCACAAAAATATACAAATTAAAATCTTATGCAAAATAAATATGAGTTACTTGCTATGGTAGCTGTGACTTGCCTACCCATTTGGTGGCCATTTGCAAAGGTCTTCCTTACACAGGAAGATATGCAGGGATGAGCCAATTCCAGGGTAGAGCTCAGCTCAGGAACCAGAGGTTGGAATAAGAAGTGAAAATTGCACTGGGAAGAGGAAGTCATCGGACCAGGAGTATTTGGAAATAATTATGACCCTATGCAAGAAGTGATTATAAAAGGGGAAAGGGAGTAGATGGAGGAAGAGGGACCATC
Organism: Micronycteris hirsuta; assembly: GCA_004026765.1. NCBI lineage: Eukaryota > Metazoa > Chordata > Mammalia > Chiroptera > Phyllostomidae > Micronycteris > Micronycteris hirsuta. The sequence continues at coordinate 124,799 of PVJI01001737.1, forward strand.
TGTTGATAGTAAATATGTGTGCAAAGAGGTAGCTGTGGAAGTGTGTGCACCTGCTTTTACTTTACACACACTCACTTTGTTCAGGCCAATGTGCTTGGCCCCACCTGGCACTCGGGTCTCAAGAATTCAGCTTTGCAAGCTTCCATGTGGATCAGCAAGCTGCTCCTGTAAAAAACTAAGGAGTTTCCCCCACAGGGAACGAAGGTCCAGTGTCTTTTTTCCTTCTGGCTGAGAACCCATGAGTGTCACCACCTTCTCTCAGACTTTCAGGAATAAATTCTGTGACCGTCCAGGGGCAGGCATACTTGGTGCTAGATATTTCCTGGTCCCAAGACAGGATTCTCCAGGCACCTGAAGAGCAGAGCACTTGGGGTGACAGAACTCACTGGCCGAGGAAAGGGCAGTTCTCAGGGGGGAGGCCTGCAGAGTCTGCCTTGCCTGATCTCGGGCCCTAGCAACTGTTCCATCTCACAAAAAGGCCAACGTGGACCTTGGTCCCGCAGTCTCCCCAGCAGTGGGAAGCCTGGAGCTATGCAGGAGGGCCTGATTCAGCCCCAGGGGAAAGGTGCTGGGGCAGGATTTCCTGTGGGCGTGGAGCTCTGTACCACCAGCTTCAGCATAGGCCATGATGACATCTCACACTGGGATTACAAACGTGGGGGAAATGTGGCCGCCACTTGTGTGCCTTTAAGGTAGAAACTTTTCCTGGGTTCTGGAAGTGTATAAAGAGGACGCGTAAGCCTCATCTACAAGGGAAACGGCATGGGCATGAAGAACTCATTTAGGTTGGCTTCCTACATGTTCTGTTCTCAATCTCCAAGAGACCTTGGGGTTTGGACTAGAAATAGGGAGGCTGGAAAGCAGAGTTCAAGGGTCAGACTGCTCTTTGGTTGTGGGGTGGGACGGGGATGGTGTTACTTGCTAACAATGCAGATACCCATGACAAGATTCCCTCTTAGAACCTAAAGGAGTATCACAGACAAGTCACCTCTAGTGTAGACGCTGTCCCAACCCCGGGGGAAGCCTTTGGTAAAAGTGAGGGCAGCCTGGGGAGCAGGGGTGAGCAAACTGAAAGGTTCGCCTGCCTAGCCCGTCAAGTCAGCTCCCTTACAAGGGGACAGTTGTCCAAAGGGGCAGAGAGGAGGCGAACCAATGGACACAGCGGTGAGAGTGGCCCCAACTCACCAGGAGAGCTTATCAGCAGGGTTCTCAGAAAGTCCTGGATCCAGTGAGTGACAGGAGCAGGCTCCTCTGCTGTAGCCGGCAGTATCAGACCCTGATCACAGCTCCTCAGAATCCCCCAGCCTCAGCGACGTCAGACTAGCCTCTGTGCACACGTCCAGGCAGTTGTCCTCAATGCTATTTGGTTTTTTCCTTCCTGGGAAGAACAGGGCCTCTGGGATGCTGTCGTCTTTGGAAGGCAAGGAGGAGGAAGAGTGGGCTCCCTGAGTCAGGGACATAGCCAAAAGGTTGCAGTTGGGAAAGATAATGGCTATTGCTTCCTGGAGTGAAAAACCCTTTCAAAGTTTTTGTGGAAAAAAATGTTTTTAAATAAAGTTCCTTAACCCTGTCTTCCCTTCTGCATTCCCTTCCCGAAATGATATTTAAAAAGAGGAGCAAGAAGCCTAATTTAGAAAGTCTCCAGTAAAAACACAGCCTTTCTTGTGGTGGCTGCTCCATGCCATAGTCCAGGGCTGGGCAGCCGCTACTTCAGAGCTGTTCACAGGTCCCTGTCAGAGGCCAGTCACAGGGTGGAGGCCACCTGGCTGCTCAGTAAGACAGGCTCTCTACACCCCGTCTGACCTGACAGGCTCCCTCTCTTCAGGTGGGCCCACTGGGGCAGCCCCCGCGGAGCTGGCGGGGGGCCCCGGGCCCTCCTGTCAGATGGTGCTCTCAGGACTAGCTTTGTGCAGTGTGGCATTGCGCTCATTGAGGAGAGTCGTGGTCTCGTCCACCACAGGCAGCTCAGGCTTGTCCACCGAGTTCTCCGTGCAGATGGTGCACCCATCCAAGGGAAACTGAGGGCAGTTGTCCATCCGTGAGGCCAGCAACCCGTTCTGGTACTGCTGCCGGGTGATCTGCAGGAAGGAGGGGTGAGGGTCACTAAGAACAGGGCTGGGAGGCCAAGGTCACCAGAGACCTGGGGAAGCAGGACCGGCATGACAGAGGCTGCAAGTTCAGAAGGAGGATATGAGCAGAGGGAGCCTCAGGAAACCCATCAAGAGTAAGCAGCAAGACTAAGGAGGATTCTCGTGTCAGGCCTGGGCCCTGCGTTTTGGGTGGTGGACAGAAGAAAGAGTTGCTGATTCCTGAGGTAGTATCCAAATGCCCAGACCGTGGCCGCGGGGAGCACTCACCTTAATGTACTGCAGGTCCATGAGCGCCCGGACACTGAAGTCAGAGACATACTGGCCCAGGACAGAGCTGCCAAACTGGTTGCTGCTGCCCGACAAGGGGACTGTGCTTGAGAGGTCCGTGCGGTCCGGATAACTGAGGGAGGCTGAGCGGCTCAGGGGCGTGGGGTGCGATGGGGAGCGGTCTGTGGGGAGACAGGCTGTCAGGCCCCGCCACCCTGCCGCCCTCACAGCCTCCTGTCTAGCCTTGTCCCAAGGACGCCCAGGGGATGCTGCCCCACCAAGAATGAGAGCACTTCTTAAGGACAGTAAGAAGCTCTCACCGCAGAAGCTCTGACCTCACCAAAGCACGTGAGTTAGTTTGTTTAGCAGTGTTGCGCAATAACTTAGAAAAGTCTACCAAAACCAAACCAAAGACTCAGGAAGTTTATGGCCACAGAACCCAAACACCTGATCAATCAAGGGCAGCACAATGGTCACCCTCGTCGCAGTAACACCTCGTGTCAATGGACACAAACCGCATACCTTTAAATGACATTAAAAAAAGATTGCACAATTTGCTCTCTCACGACATACACATACATACACACCTCGACATGACACCCTGCTCACAACTAAAAATGCTCCTAAGAGGTCAAACATTTGTTCTGCACATGACCTATTCTGTGTGGACAGTCCTACCCACTGGCGTCTGCTGAGCCCCAGTCAGCCTGACAGGGGTCTGCAGGCAGCAGGTTCCTTTCCCAGGAACTAGAGGCTCCAGAACTTCAGGCTTCCTATTCTCAGTTAGTTCCAGTCCGCCTCCTGGGAAGCAAAGCCTGGGCAGTGCTGGCGGTGCCTCTTCCCGCCACCAGGGGCAGCTCAGGCCTCATTCCGCTGACTGTAACCGGAAAAGGGGGATGATTCAACCTCAAATGAGGAAGGATCACACTCCTTATTTTGAAAAACAAACCGCACACATTATTATGCATCATTAGCTCTAATTTTAAAAACACTTAGAAAACAATAAAATCCACAAAGAAGTTAACTGTGAAGGCATGCTGGCTTGTTTCAAACAAACAGGAAGTAGACTAAGCTGATTTGCTTAGTTGAGTACTAAATTACTAACTAATTACTACGTTAGCCATTCTATCAAACAGCTCAGTGAAGAGAGCAAACATCCGGGTGATGGACTGAATGACCAACAGAGCTTTAACGAAGTGGGAATGAATCAGTAATGTGCCATCTTAGAACTTCGTTCAGAAAACAAGGGAAACAAACAGTCTGGACATTCAACGACTGGGTGGTGCACAATCATTAGAGGCTCCTGTGCATGTATCTCTTACTCCAACCTAAGTAACACTTCTGACGAAGTTCTAGAAGAAAGCAAATACTGAGAACATCAATATTCCACATTAAGGGGAGCATTTGAAATCTTGCTTCCTGGCAACTGTCATCAGTTCAGTTCAAATAAACTCTTATAAAAATTCAAAAAATACATCGCATTAATTATTTCGATCATGGAATGCTTTTAATTAATGCTTATTAACATTCCAGAACAGGAAGTGAATTTAAAACCAACACAAATTAGTGACATGGCCTATTAAAAATAGAGGCCCTAAAGAAAAATATAACAACATACAAAGTGTTTGTTTCTGAATAATGAAATTACAATGCTCCTTAATTTTCTTAAGACTTTTCTCTTTTCCCAATAAGCTATGTTACTTTTATGATTAAAATGAAACAATATATACAAAAAAGGAATTTTTAATTTGGTAATTCCACTTCTAAAAGAATACTCTATGGACATAATCTCAAACATAGAAAACATTTTTCACAAAGAGGTTTACATCATGGTATTATTTAAAATGCATACCTCCATGAATATGCATAAGGGGGAATAACAAATGGAGACCATCTGCTTGATGGGACCCTATGGCTCTAAGTAGAAAGCTTATGGAAAAGCACCTCCGGTCCCATATCAGGTAAAAATATCAGAATTCAAACCGCGTACGCATGAACTCCTGGCCATACGTGACACAAGACAGTGCAGAAGAGGAAGAGGGAGGCTGGTCGGTGAAGGCCAAGTGGCCCGTCTGTACCATCAGACACCCCCCCCCAGAGGCCATTGCTGGCTTCCAGCTTCCTCTCACAGCCAAAAGTAGGCTGTGTTTGAAAGGGACCAGTGACTTCTTAGTCACCTTTTAAATTTTATTTTTTTAGAAGAGGATCAATAGTAAAGTGTGCTTTGGTACAGTTAGGAAGAAAAAGACAGATGTAGGAATGTAAAATGGCAAAGAGTTAAGTGAGGTGCTAGGTCCTTAGGCCTGTGGAGGCTCAGGAGCTTCTCTAGGTCACACACTGGGACTGGAGCTCAAGGCACGAGCCATGCTCTCAGCCTCGTCAGGGCGCACCAGGCCAGGCCAGCACCTCCTGCCACCATCTGCTGCCTTGGAACACGGGGAACAGAGAGTCCTCGAGTGAGTAGGAATAAGTCTGGCCAACGCAGTCCCACCAGTCCTGGGACAGGGCTCAGGAGTGCAACATACCAAAGGCCAGAAATACCATATGGCATTTGGTTTTTTCCTAAATACGTAGACTGCCACATTTTAGCTGTAGTAGAGAAAAAACAAATAATAATTGAGCTCTAACTAAACATTTATATCAATTCCCTCATTGCTCCCAAAAAGGCATACACGAGGAAAGCAAGACTTAGGGAGGCTGAGTCAGGCCCTCAGAACCATTTAGCTGGGGGCTGCGGAGGTGGCGCTCCCAGGGCAGTCTGACTGTGGCTGCTAGCTGCCCAGTGGCTGCCACCCCTGCTAGCAAGACACCAGCAGTCACAGAATGAAAAGCAAAGCCCGTGGAGAAGGGTGGAACATTTTTTTAGAGAAAGCTAATATGACCAATCTGTGAGTGGCCTTGATCAGGGTGGCTGAACAGCTGGGCTCATCTGGCCTGGCTGGAAGTAACCCTCCATCCTAAACTATCATCTGAGAGAGAGAGAGAGAGAGTTTGTGTATGGCATGTGCATGTGTGCACACCTTTTCAAAGACTAAAGAACCTTCAGGGAAGCCCTTCCAGGACTGGGGCAAAGCCACCTAGTAATTGGGCCCCAGGCCAAGCTGGCCTTCAAGTGTGAACAGGTGGGAAGCCTCAGTGCCTACTGGGGCAGGTTAATGCAGATGCAGTGTGTGGGCTCAGGCAACAGGTGGCAGTGCAGAGTTCTCCAGCCATGCCATGTTACCTGAGAGCCAGGAGAGTAGGGAGTTCCGCTTGCCAGGCGGACACCTGACCTGTGTTGAAGGCACTGGAGCAAAAGAGGAAAAGGTCAGTGGTGGGTGGGGTCCAGGTCAGGAGGCAGGACATGGAGCCAACAGGAATGGGCTGGAGAAGCAGACCTGCTGTCCAGGTTCCCTATAGCGGCGAGGAGGCACAGTGGAAAAGGAGACATGGCTTTGATAGGGGGAGTGCTCAGGGGATGCTGGTGGACTGGAACCAAAGTTCCCACAGGGAATCCAGAGCCCTGAGAAGTCATCTCCTTTCCCCACTGGTCACTCCAAATGGGAACTGAGGGTCTCCAGGTCAAGGAGGAGAGCCCAGGGGCGTGACCCAGGCCTCTGAGGCACTGCTGCAGAGAGAGTACCTGGAAAAAATGTCCCATGACTGTGTGCCCTTCTGAACAAGATTTTCCCAAGCTGGATGGCAAGAGATGCTCTTAGGAGGAGCAGAGAAGTCCTCCCCAAGGCTCTGGAGTCTTGTCTTACCTCTTCCCCTCTTCCCTCCCTCACAGGCCACTCATGCCGGTGGTGGAGGGGCAGAGCTGTCTCCTGCCCGTGGATGAGCTGAACTGGATGCCCAGGTTCCCACACAGGGTCCTCTTTGTCGAAGGACAACAACTGGCACTGCCAAGGCTCCCAGGAGCTGCAGCAACCTCCTTACCGTATAGCCTGTCTGTCCCCCAGCACCAAAGTGGGCTGCCACTCTCCAGCCCACAGCCACCGGGGCCCATCTTGAGGCTTGGAGGGGTCCCAAGACGAGTGAGGAGCTGCGCTGGCCCCTTTAGCAAGGGGCATCTGAACCACCCAGGACTGAAGAAGCAGAGGGCACCAGGGTGGCCAGAGAGGCCCTTCCTTGGTCTTGCCATAATCTCTCCTGGAGATTGTACTCCTTTTGCCCTCAAGGCCCTTTATTCTATCGTAACTGACACTTAACCGAGAGGCAGCAGCTAGGCCCCAAGAAATCGAACCTGTCTGCAACCTGCCCTAGCCTGGCTCCCGACCACGGGCACTTTGGACCCCTCACCCCCATCCCTTGGTTCCCCTCTCCCAGTTTTCATAGACAAAGCCCTGTAGCTTCCATCCACTTGCCTCTTCTCTCAACTCTCCACCTGCTGTGATGGCCAGTGAGGGCTACCGTGGCCTGCTTACCAGCTAGCCCATTTTACTATCATGCTTCCCCTGCTCAAAGGCCATTAACAGCTTCCTGCTTACTATCACAACCAAACACCATCAACTTTCTGGGGCTCCCCAACTCATCCTTACTCCCCACTATTCCTCTCACCTGGCAGGCCGGTTCCCCACTATCTCGGGACACGCTCTCAGCTCCTTCCAGGCCTTTGCTCAGAATCCCTCCCCATCCGATCCCGTCCTCTGAATCCTGTCCAAAGGAGCAAGTCACTCCACTCTTCCAGGTCACCTTCTCTAGGCCCCAGTGGCTCCAGCACTCACTGGTCTCCCTCTTCTCGAACCACCTAGGTTAAAAACCATCTAGACTCCAAGATGCTGGGGGCCACTCACTGCTGCTCCACTCCAGGGCCGCTGGAGGGCAGCACCAGGACAGCCCAGCAACTCACCAGGGGGACCCGAGGACAGGGCCATGGTTCCATAGTAGGAGAAGGCACCCGTCTCAAACTTCATGTTCTCCTTCCCAGCCTCCACCTCCACCTTCCCCTGAAAGAACACAGGGTTAAGGTTACAGAGTGAGAAAAAACAAAACAAACAAACAAAAAAAACACGAGGCAAAAGGGAGACATGAGGGGTAATGGCACTGGTGAGCCCGAGGGAAGATCTCGGGGGCCCTGACCTGAGGGCTCAAGCGTGGTCACTCCGAAGAGAACAGGCAACAGGGAACACAGGCTCCGAGCAGGCCACGCGCACGGTCTCAGGGCAGGAAAGCCCGCGTCCCCACCACCTCAGCAGTGGGGAGAGCAGGTGCAGGCGGGCACTCACCTGCAGGATGAGGACGAAGTAGTCGGCCGGCTTGTTCCGGGTGTACAGATAGTGGCGGACAGAGTATTTGTTGTGCTCATCAAACTTGAGCTCCTGAATGACGTCTGGGTACTTGAGCAACCGAAGCAGGATCTTCTCTGACATCAGAGAAGGGCTGAACTGGGGGACCTCTGCAGGGGGAAGGAGGGTTTCACAGGAGGCCAGGCTGGGCCGGCCAGGACAGGGCCACTGCAGTGCAGGGACAGCTCTCTCACTGTCGGGCCCTTCCATTTGGCGCTGAGGGAGGGGCGGGCCCTGGGCTCCAGGCCAGTCAGACCGGAGTCTGCCTGCCTGCTGGGCTCGAACAGGGGCGCCCACACCACCAGGGTATGACCTTGGCAAGTTACTTAACCTGTATCTCAGTTTCCTCATCTGTAAAGTGGGGATTAAAAACGTCAGAGTTGTTGTGAGGTTAAATAGGATAATACATATCAAGCACTTAGACACATTATTGGCATATGGAAGGTGTTTGATAAATGTTATTATCATTATTATCATTATCAACATCATCCATATCCTGGCAGAAAAAATCGAAGGAGGAGGATTTATTGAAGTCAGATTGGTGTCAGGGGAAGGAGTGGCCAGGCTCTTTCTCATCCATCGCCCAGGTCCCCAAGGGAGTTGTGAATCCCAGGTGAGTGACATGACATTGATCTAGAGGTCAAATTCTGCAGTCAAGGCCAGCATATGCAGGTAGAGGGAGGCGGGAGAGACAGGAACAGAGCCAGTGCAGGCTCCTCAAGGGGATGAGCCAGGAAAGGACCGTGCACTGCACCTGGGCGGGCCCACAGCACGAGCAAGGGCCTCCTTCTCCCTCCTACTCAACGAGGCCCAGTGAGCCCGTCTCAGGTCCTCCTGGGGCTTATTTATTGCAAAAGCAACCTGACGCTTCCGAGAAGCTTGCAAGAGGGAAAGCAAATCGCAGGGCATGCCCAAGGACGTGGGAGCCACCTCACCCCATCTGGGTTTCCCTGCACCTTGCATCTGTATGGCCTCGTCCCACGGGGGAAGCAGCCAGGGACCCCGTCCTTCTCCCTCCGTGACTGTCCCACCAACAACGAAGGCCCTCCTTTCACTCTTACCCGTGGACAGAAAGCGGTGAGCAGCCAGGAGGAGCTGAGGTGAAATTTTCACCTTGAGTTCGTTATCAGCATCCTTGAAGGCGGAGAAGTCCCGTTTGTTCTTTTCAGACACCCGTTTCCGGCTTCGGTTGTCAGCTGCAAGAGAACGAGTCTGGAGCTGAGCATGCTGTCCCCACAGTGGACTCAGAAATAGACTGGACCCAGCTTGGCAGCTCTTGGCTCAGCAGCTCCTCCCTCCACACAAAGCTGCAGTCCCTGGGCCAGGGCAGGTCCCCAGGCTGAGGCTGAGGCACAAGGGCCTGGAGGAACCATGGTAGCCTCTGCTCCCTGGTCTAAGCAACGTGCTCCCAAACCACCACAGCCGACATCCTTCACTGTGGGCTCACCACCCAGGACAGCAGATGTCAGGAGTAAGCAGGAAAGGACTCTGGGCCCGCGGGGAGGGCGGAACTCACTGTACATATCCGACTCGTCCAGGATCTCGGACTTGATGATCTCCTCAATGACGTCCTCCAGGGTGACCAGGCCCAGGACCTCATAGAAGGGGTCCCCTTCACCCTCGTTGTTCACCTTCTGCACGATGGCCAGGTGGGACTTCCCTGGCAGACAATGCAATGAGTCAGATGAGAGCAGAGGAGCCAGTCAGGAGACTCCTCCACCAAAATGCTAACACACTTAGGGTCATGAGTCATGAGGGCGGGTCAGGGGTGGGTTTTTTTCCCTTTTCTGTATTTCCTGAAGTTTCTACTGCAGAAAGATACTGCTTTAATGAAAAATAAAACCAAAAGTATTTTTTTAATGTTAGGGTATTAAGGACTATTGGTTTAAATAGAATGAAAATGACAAGGTCCTCCTGGGGAGGGAAAGACCCATACTGACAACCGGTGGGCAGAGAAGCCCTAGGTGAGTGCCAGCTGGACGAGGGGCTCCTCAGAGGGCACCTACCTTCCATGGGGCTTCAAGGGCCATTGACAATGCTTCACTGGGCTCCTTAGCAAAACTGCCCTGCACGTACCCTGGGGCCATGCCACTCACTGCCCAATGCAAAGGCTCTGCATTCCCAAAGCCATTAACAAATTAGCCCAACATAATTAGGCCAGACAGGCACTATAATTAGAGAAGGGCCACCCTTTCGACCTAAAGCAAGGGAAAGTTAGGAAGTGGGGTGGGGGAAAACAGAAGCTTTGTGAGGTGGTTGGGTTTCCCAGGCCCTCTTGGGTCCCCCACCCTGCTCTTGTGCCCCTGAACCCAGTGCGTGACAGCAAGGAGACAGCCCAGCGAGCTTGGCCCACACTCCAGGTTGAACAAACAGTGGGACACAGATTCGGAACAGCCTCAGGGAGAAAGCCCTGGGACAGCTGTGACGGTCAGGTCAGCGTCTCCGCACAGCTTCCCCTCCACAATCGAATCTTAGGGCCTCACTCTAAGGATGTCCCTGTAGACAATGTTCTCTAGGTTTCTTAAGGCCACAGGAAACTCCCACACCCTAGCACATGCTCTTCAGAATTCCTAGAGGCCTCTTAGGGAGAACAGAGATGCCAGTTCTCATATTCCTTTGAAAAAATATTGTAAAAAATATCTGAGTACACCCAAGTGATGGGGAGAAATACTGTCCTGTGAAACATTCTCACATACACAGTGCAGGTCACTATGATACACTTATTTCTATCTTTCAGTTGTGGTCAAAACACTTTCAACACCTTGCTAGACAAAACCATGGCTAGATTTTAAAATTTCCTTGTGCCCCTGGGTGGTGTGGCTCAATGGATTAAGCACTGGCCTGCGAACCAAAGGGTCGCCAGCTCAATTCCCAGTTGGGGCACATGCCTGGGTTGTGGGCCGGCTCCCCAGCTGGGGGCATGCAAGAGGCAACCACACATTGATGTTTCTCTTCTCTTTCTCCCTCCCTTCCCCTCTCTCTAAAAATAAATAAATAAATACTTTTTTTTTAAAGATTTTATTTATTTATTTTTAGAGAGAGGGGAGGGAGAAAGAGAGGGAGAGAAACAGCAATGTATGGTTGCCTCTCACAGGGCCCTCACTGGGGACCTGGCCTGCAACCCAGGCATGTGCCCCAACTGGGAATCGAACCGGGATCTTTGGTTCCCAGCCCGCACTCAATCCACTGAGCTACACCAGCCAGGGCCTAAATAAATAAATCTTTAAAACAAAAATTTCCGTGTGTCTCCTACAGATAAGCCAAGAAGAGCAATGACCTGCCAGGGCCCTCAAGCAGCAGCCAGTCCGGGCCCAGGGCCTGGCCTCTGAGCCCGCTGGAGATGGCCCATCCGGGAGAGCCCTCTAGGGAGGAAAAAACGCTCTGAGGGACCTGGGGCAGCCAGTTAAGCCTGTGTCATCAGACAGGAACCAGAATTAGAGCAGGTAGCTTTTACCACCTTCCAGAGTAGCAAACTCTAGAAGCCTGGTGAGCCCAGTGCAAGGGAGACGGGCCTTCACAGGCACCCTGGTTGGTAAGCAGGAAAACAGGCACATTTCAGGAGGCCGATTTGGCAGCATGTCTCAAAATGAAGGGTGCCTAACCTTGGCCTGAGAAATTCCACTTGTAGGAACTTATCCTGTGTATGTAATCTTCACTAATGCAGAAAGACACGAAAGCCAAGGGGGTCATCAAAACATTTTTCACAGAGCCTCAAACCAAAGACAACCGAAATCAATACCATTGGAGCAGGCGGGCTGCACAGGCGCTACTGCTGCCTGGGGAGAGAGGACAGGGCCGGAGGGATGAAGTGTGGAACAAAACCCCACACAGGCCACTAGTGGAAGAGCAAGTGATGGGACAGAATGTGTGGTGCCATCTGCCTGTATAGAAATGGGGGGGGGGGGCAGGGGCGGGTCTTAAAATGTCTAGAAGTAACAGTAGTCACTTCTGGGGGCTTTTGAAGTTGAGGGGGAGCTATTATCATTTACTCTATATTCTTCCATATCATTCTACTTGATGGACATGTTTTACTTCTATATTATTATTATTAATCCTCACCTGAGGATATGTTTATTGATATTAAAGAGAAAGGAAAGGAGAGAGAGAAACATCAATCTGGTTGCCTCCCATATGCACCCTGACTGGGGATCAAAATCTCAGCCTAGGTATGTGCTCTGACCAGGGATCGAACCTGCAACCTTTTGGTGCACAGGACAATGCTCTAACCAACCAAGCAACCCAGCCAAGGCAACATCTATACTTTTTTTTTTTTAAGATTTTATTTATTTATTTTTAGAGGGAAAGGGAGGGAGAAAGAGAGGGAGGGAAACAGCAATGTGTGGTTGCCTCTCACATGGCCCTCACTGGGGACCTGGCCCGCAACCCAGGCATGTGCCCTGACCGGGAATCAAACCAGGACCATCTGGTTCCCAGCCCGCCCTCAATCCACTGAGCTACATCAGCCAGGGCAACTTCTATACTTTTTTTAATTGAGAAAAAATTAAGGGGAAGCCCTGGCTGGTGTGGCTCAGTGGACTGAGTGCCAGCCTGAGAACCAAAGAATCACAGTTCAATTCCCAATCAGGGCACATGCCTGGGTTGCAGGCCAGGTTCCCAATAGGAGGATGCATGAGAAGCAACCACACATTGATGTTTCTCTCCCTCCCTTTCTCCCTCTCTCCCCCATCTCTAAAAATAAATAAATAAATATATATATATTTTTTTTTTAATTAAGGGAAACAAAGAAAACCAGTGAGGGAGTCTAGCGTGAGCAAGGGCCCTGTGACTGCACTGCCACACATGGAGCCCCAGGGATGGGGCACATCTCTGAACGCTGCCCAGTTACAGCACCAGGCTCATACCCCAGAAGTCAGAGTCCCTGCAGACTCAACTTCAACGATCTGAGAAAATGTCTGCCCATTGAAACTTCCGATCAACTCATGGTCAAGGGCTGCATTAGGCCTCACCAAGAAAGGCTGGTGGCTCCTCTAAAAAACAGAAATATCCCTCCTGTGGGTGAAATGAGCTGATTCCTTGAGCCTAATTAAGGCCACTCTCAGCCTCTCTGCTTTCTGAGGCTACTTTGTGGAACCCAGTGGTACACATGGCGCCCTCTAGTGGCAGCACCATTTCGCCAGGTACTGTGTAGATGTGCAGACCTGGGACACTGCCTAGTCACCCCCACTCTGTACCCTACAGAGCCTGGTGCACTGGCGCTGACTATGGCTGGCCATTTGGGAGCCCCACACAAAGGACCACTTAGTCACTCTCTGCTGATCCAACCATTGGACCCTGGGCTGTGTTTGCGTTTTCTAATTTTTCTGCCCCGAAAGGGTGGGGGTTTTTTTGTTTGTTTTTTTGGTGTGGTTGTTTTTTAGTCTTAGCAGAATGTTCCTCTTTCCAAAGTCAGCAGTGACATCCAATAGTGGGGTCTCATGCTCAGGCTCTTGCCTCTGGCCAGGGCCACTCTCTCCCTCCTCCAGGAATCTCCTGGTGTTCCTCTGACCTCAGGGCCTGCTCCATCCTCTTAGTGCAAGAGGACGCCAGGCCTCTGGCCTTGCATCTGGCCCCTTGCCTCGTGGTTTTAAATACAAACTATGTGGCAAGGCGTCTCAAATAAATATTTGCAGCGCAGCCCTCTTCTGTGCCCTCCAACTCGTATATCCGACTGCTCATGGACAGCAAGACCCACGTGGGTGTCTAACACCTTGAACTTACCACCAAAACCAAGCTCCTGCCCTTCCCCCTGCCTTCCCCATCTTTTTCTGTCCAGCTGATTGGCATGAGGGAGAAAACTCTGCCTCTATTACTCTACCCTTCTACATCCAACCCTTTCAGCAGATCTGTCAGCTCTGCCTGCAAGAAGCACCCAGAAGCCAACCTCTTCCGGCGGCCGTTCTGGGCTACATGTGTCTCCTTCTCACCCAGAGGGTAGAAACAGCTTCTTACCATTGCCCTGCTTCACCCTGGGCCCACTTTCAACACAGCTGCAAGTGGGACCCCCTCACAGGGAAGTCAGGTTGCCTCACACCTCATTCCATGCACAAGCCACAGTCCTCAGTGGCCAGGTCCCAAAGCCCCTCATGCACCTCTCCCGCCTCTCACTCCTCTCTCCCGAGCTGAGGTCGGCCTTAGCCTCCTCGCTTCAACACCTAAGGCTGCTCCCTTTACCTGGCCATTTCTCCTCTACACACCTGCATCGCTCACCCCCCGCTTTAGGTCTTTGTTCAAATGTCACCCTCTTAGTGACAGCCTCACTTACAACTCCTCCAACACCCAAGCCAGTCCGTAGTTTATCACCTAAAATAAATGATATAACACGTTTATTCACTTTATCCTTTATAGCCCCTCTTCTCCCATAAGACTGCAAGTCCATTACAGCAGGAGATTCAGTCTGTGTTCCCAAAGCTCGAAGCAGTGAGTGGCACACAGTAAGCATTCAGTGAATGTTTGTGGGGAAATGACTTAGTCCACACGGGAAGGGGGAAAGGGATGGAGACTAGAAAAAGGATTCTTTTGAATTTTAGCAATTAAAAAGTTTCTGTAATTCAGAAATAACTGTTAACTGATTTACCATTTAAAATAAAAAGGATCAGCCCTGGCTGGTGTAGCTCAGTTGGATTGAGCGCGGGCTGGGAACCAGAGGGTCCAGGTTCGATTCCCAGTCAGGGCACATGCCTGGGTTGCGGGCCAGGTCCCCAGTGAGGGCCATGTGAGAGGCAACCATACATTGCTCTTTCTCCCTCCCTTCTCCTCTCTCTGAAAATAAATAAATAAAATCTTTAAAAAAATAAAATAAAATAAAATAAAAAATAAAAAGGATCAATTTAGGACTTACATGTTTATGATTCTTAATTTATGGAATTTAAATCAAATATAGAATTTTATTTTTTATGTTACCTCATCTTTTTTTTTAAAGATTTTATTTATTTATTTTTAGAGAGAGGGGAAGGAAGGGAGAAAGAAAGAGAGAGAGAAACATCAATGTGCAAGAGATACATTCATCAGTTGCCTCTCGTATGCCCCCAGCTGGGGACCTGCCACAACCCAGGCATGTGCCTTGACTAGGAATCGAACCGGCAACGTTTTGGCTTGCAGGCTGGCACTCAATCCACTGAGCTACACCAGCCGGGCTGCATATGAGATTCTTCTTGTTGGTCAAAAATAGTTGAATATCAGCCCTGGCTGGTGTAGCTCAGTGGATTGAGCGTGGGCTGGGAACCAGAGGGTCCCGGTTCGATTCCCAGTTGGGGCACATGCCTGGGTTGCAGGCCAGGTCCCCAGTGAGGGCCATGTGGGAGGCAACCGTACATTGTTCTTTCTCCCTCCCTTCTCCTCTCTCTGAAAATAAATAAAATCTTTTTTAAAAATAATAATAATAATCTCATATGATTTAACCTTATAGTACGGGGAATTCAAAATGGTTTTTGTTTTCTTTTTCGTATTTTTACGAAATTCCAACATTTCCATAGTCAGTAGCATAAATTTTATCATCAGAAAGATGCACATACATTCAAGTAAAGTTTAAAAGACTCTCATACTGCTCCCTCTGGGCCTGGGGCTTCCTGAGCCTTTCATTCAAGCCCCGTTCAGAACCTGGCTGAGGGGAGGGGCACCCTGAAGCTGCTGTCTCTCATTCAGCTCTGGGCCACAGCTGGCTGCCAGCTTGCCCCAACACCCGTTGTCACCCAGTGTCCAGCCAGTCTCTTCCAGGTCAGAGAACTGCACTGTGAGGCCTCCAGAAACCCCGGAGGAGCCCAGGAAACCAGACAGCAAATCCAAGCCTCTTCCACTGCCCTCTCTCACCTGGAACAGGGGCAAGGAGTGAGAGAACCCAGACCTGCGTCCAGAGACGACCCCTCCCCTGACTCCGCCCTGGGTGCCCCAGCTTGAGCCCCAGTTCTTCCTTTCCCAGAACTTGCAAGGCTGTGTGGCTGGCTTGTGCCATTGGCCAACTGGCATCCGCATCCCCACAGAGCAGGCTACAGCTCGGCCAGGACTGCACTGTCGCTTTGCTCCTCTCCATAACCCCCACCTTCACTGCTTCCCACCAAGCCTTGCGCACAGCAGATGCTCTAGACTCTTTCCTGGATACAAACAGGTGGTGGTCTCCACAAGCTGCAGGAAGCCCAGTCCCCAGCCTCTGCTGTGCCCTCCTCCCTCCTAAAAAGCTTTCTCTCTAAAAAACCATAAGAAGGACAAATCACTAGGTGCTGGGTTTCAAAGTCCACACAGGCCCTCAGAGGGCCCTACTCACCAGTTCTGGTCGCATTTCTCATAGATTAGATCCAAAGGCTCCAGATGAGACATGGGTTCCACCACCCAAGACACTGTGATCAGCAACCTCCTTGCTGGCATTCCCAGCAAGTCCTGCTTCCCAGCATCCCCGGTCCCTAGGACTAGCCCCTTAGCTCTCAGTCCCTCCAGTGGTGCCCTCCTTTCCTGGGAATCCCCTCCTTTCTCCTCCCTCCACCCTGGCCACAGGCAACAGCAGGATTAAGCGACTATTAATAGTGCTGACCTCAACCAGCAGGAGGAGAGGACTCAGGCCAGCCAGATGCAGGCAGGGCGAGAGAGCACCCGGGACACAGAGCAGCAGCAGAACCCCTGCGCAGCCCTCCCAACCCACACCCCTCAGCTCCACGGTGGAAGGGTGGTCCCACAGAGAAGGCTGTGCTGAGAGGGGCAGGAGGAAGATGTTTAATCAATAAGCAACTTAAAAGGACATTGAGGAGGCCCTTCATTTGAACATAAATTAATATGTTATCAGACCACAGTGCCTAAAACAGTGCAGTACTGATGAAAACAAGAACGTTTTTTCTTCAGGATTCGGTAATATGTGTCGAAATATAAAATGTCCCTGGCTGGTGTAGCTCAGTGGATTGAGCGCGGGCTGCGAACCAAGGGGTCGTCAGTTCGATTCCCAGTCAGGGCACATGCCTGGGTTGCAGGCCAGGTCCTCAGTGAGGGCCACGTGAGAGGTGACCACACATTGATGTTTCTCTCCCTCTCTTCCTCCTTCCCTTCCCTTTTCTCTAAAAATAAATAAATAAAATCTTTAGTAAAAGGCGAAAGATTTATACGATCTGAAGAGAAACCAGAGTATTAAAATCTTTTAAAAAATGTTAAAATACTTCTAAGAAAAACCTTAATACAAAAGAAATACCCTGACCAAGGTGCAAGGTGTGCCTAGGAGGGTCTGTCCCAGGTACTCCACGGCAAGGTACTGCAGCCACTGGAAAAAGAGGCTGACGCGCAGAGATGTGAAGACTGGTGCTCACTGTTTGTGCAGAGCGGGAAAGCTGCAGACCAGGACAGTGAGAGCGCTCAACAGTAGCTTCTTGTGCTTTGGCTTACTGCATTTTAAAATCAGTATGTACTATTTTCTTTTTTTCCTTTTCTAATCCAAAGAGGTAAGAATGAGATATCTCATTTTGAGAGGGGGAGAAAAGCAATGGAGTTCATTGCTGACTTACTTGAGGAAAATGTACCAAAAATATTTGCATTTTGGATGGTGGAATAAGAGTGACTTTCATTTTTTAAAAATATTTTATTGTTTGTACTATTACAGTTGTCCCAATTTTCCCCCTTTGCCCCCCCACTCCCTTAGGCAACTCCCACACTGTTGCCGATGTCCATGGGCCCTGTATATATGTCCTTAGACTAATCCCTTCACCTTCTTTCAACCAGTCCCCCCTTCCCCTCCCCTCTTTACAACTCTCAGTCTGTTCCATGTTTCTATGCCTCTGACTCCGTTTTGCTCCTTAGTTTATTTTGTTCATTAGATTCCACTTATATGTGAGATCATACGGTATTTGTCTTTCACTGACTGGCTTATTTCACTTAGTATACAAGTCTCCAGGTCCATCCATGCTGTTGCAAAAAGTGAGTTCCTTCTGTTTTACTGCTGGGTAGTATTCCACTGTGTAAATGTACCACAGCTTTATTATCTACTCATCTACTGATGGGCACCTGGGCTGTTTCCAGATCTTGACCATTGTAAATAACATTGCTATGAACATTGGGGTGCATAGGTTCTTCTGAATTGGTGTTTCAGGGCTCTTAGGATGTATTTCCAGAAGTGGAATCACTGGCTCAAAAGGCAGTTCCATTTTTAATTGTTTGAGGAAACTCCATACTGTTTTCCACAGTGGCTGCACCAGTCTGCATTCCCACAGATAGTGCACTAGGGTTCCCTTTTCTCCACATCCTTGCCAGCACTCATTGTTTGCTGATTTATTAATGATGGCCATTGCCACCAATGTAAGGTGAAAGATCATTGTGGTTTAATTTGCATCTCTCTGATAGCCCGCGATGTTGAGCAATGACCCACTGACATGTGGCTTTGTATGTCCTCTTTGGACAAGTATCTACTCAGGTCCTTTGTCCATTTTTTAATTGGATTGTTTGTCTTCCTGGTGTTGAGTCGTATGAATTCTTTATATATTTTGGAAATTAAACCCTTGTCTGATATATCATTGGCAAATATGTTCTCCCATATAGTGGGTTCCCTTTTCATTTTGATGATGGTTTCTTTAGCTGAGTAGAAGCTTTTTAATTTGATGTAGTCCCATTTATTTTTTTCCTTTGTTTCCCATGCCCTAGGAGATATATTGGCAAAATATTGCTACGTGAAATACTCTGAAATTTTATTTTCAGATTAAATATGTTTTCCTCTAGGATTTATGGTATCATGACTTATATTTAAGTCTTTTATCTATTTTGAGTTTATCCTGATGTATGGTGTAACTCGGTGGTCTAGTTTCTTTTTTTTTTTTTTTTTTAAGGTTTTATTTATTTCTTTTCAGAGAGAGGAGAAGGAAGGGAGAAAGAGCAATGTATGGTTGCCTCTCACATGGCCCTCACTGGGGACCTGGCCTGCAACCCAGGCATGTGCCCTGACTGGGAATCGAACCAGCGACCTTTTGGTTTGCAGGCCCGTGTTCAATCCACTGAGCTACACCAGTTGGGCTAGTTTCATTTTTTTTGTTGTACCAGTCCAGTTTTCTCAACACCATTTATTGAAGAGGCTGTCTTCTCCATTGTATGCAATTGCCTCCTTTGTCAAATGGTGACTTTCATTTCTTTTTTTCTTAAGATTTTATTTATTTATTTTTAGAGAGAGAGGAAGGGAGGGAGAGAGGGACAGAAACATCAATGTGTGGTTGCCTCTCATGTGCCCCCTACCGGGGACCTGGCCCGCAACTCAGGCATGTGCCCTGACTGGGAATCGAACCAGCGACCTTTTGGTTTGCAGGCCCGTGTTCAATCCACTTGAGCCACACCAGCCAGAGCTGGTGACTTTCATTTCTTAATCTTTTCTACTCTTCTCAAAGCTTCTACAATAAATATAATGCTTTCTTTTTACTTTTTTTTTTTAAGATTTTATTTATTTATTTTCAGAGAGAGGAGAAGGGAGGGAGAAAGAGCAATGTATGGTTGCCTCTCACGTGGCCCCCACCGGGGACCTGGCCCACAACCCAGGCATGTGCCCCGAATGGGAATCTAACCGGGACCCTCTGGTTCCCAGCCCGCGCTCAATCCACTGAGCTACACCAGCCGGGTCTCTTTTTATTTTTTAAGCTTTGTTCACCTCCCCTGTGGCGTGTGCCAGTAGTGGACACCAGGATGGACTTAACCCTCTCTCTTCCTTTTTCTGCTAGACATGATTGCTT
Organism: Micronycteris hirsuta; assembly: GCA_004026765.1. Classification (NCBI taxonomy): domain Eukaryota; kingdom Metazoa; phylum Chordata; class Mammalia; order Chiroptera; family Phyllostomidae; genus Micronycteris; species Micronycteris hirsuta. The sequence continues at coordinate 144,098 of PVJI01001737.1, forward strand.
TCAGTTTTTTCCTGCTGTCCCTGTAAGTTCATCATTTAACCCATGTGAGTTGTCAGTATATTTCAACATGTATTTAGGTCAAAAGGTTTGTGCATTGACGAAGTTTTTAGAAACTTCCAAATTGTCTTCTGTATATTAGGGGGCCCAGTTTGCACTCTCACTGGCACAAATTATATCCAGTGGTTCTTGATGTATTCCTCAACCACTAGCACAAAGGCTAAATATATAGCAGTTGCTCAACAAGGCAGCTATTCAATAAATACCACCAATGAAAGAACTTGAAAAAACTGCATTATAATTGGTTATGTTTTTAAAGGAAAGAAATAAAAATGGAAGGCAAGACAAAGAGGTAAAGAGAGTAAAGTAGAAAACAAGAGAGAAGGTGATAGGAGGGTAGCCACAGGAAAAGGAGAAATGGAAAAGCAAACATGGTAGCCCACTTGCCAACACAGACAGAGGTCTGCAGGGAAAAGGATTTCTAGATACTTCCCGGGAGACTTGCCCCCCACCCCGAGCCAGCACCTCCCACGCGCATGGAAGAGCGCCCTTGCTGTCCAGAACCTCTTAGAACAGTGTCTCCAAAAGGGGACTCATCCAACACAAATAAGCAATTTTAGCTTTTGTTTATAAACAGGCTGACAATGGGCCCTGACCAAGATCCCTGCAAAGAAGTCCCCGGAATTAAGCAAGCACAAGGATGTACTACGGCCAAAGGCCAACCTCTTGACCCTTGCCAGCCCTGTCAATCAGCATAAGGGAAACAGTAACCACGGAGTCAGGGCTCAAGGGTTAGCCAAAATAATTTAAAATCATTAAGAAAACTACTTGAAACATGGACTTACAGCCATTGTTGGTACTGACAAATCCCATCATAAGGGTATTCTGTGCCTTGAAAAAGGATATAAAGTATGTTTTAGAGATAATATGAATGGTAACTATTAGCAAGACATTTAAAAATTATGGTTGTTTCACCTCTACCTCTTTTTTATTTTAATCTTCACCCAAGGACATTTTCTCATTGCTTTTAGAGAGAGAGGAAGGGAGGGAGGGAGGGGCGGGGATGGGGGAGACAGAGAAGGGGAGAGAAGCATCACATGGGTTGGTTGCCTTCTTATACATGCCTCAATTGGGGATGGAACCCACAACCTGGGTATGTGACCTAATTGGGCCCATATACATAAACTCTGGGCCTATGGGATGACACTCCAGCCAACTGAGCCATACCAGCCAGGGCTCACCTTTACATCTTTAAAAAAATATGTGTTTGGGCCCTGGCTGGTGTCGTTCAGTGGATTGAGCACGGGCTGGGAACCAGAGGGTCCCGGTTCGATTCCCAGTCGGGGCACATGCCTGAGTTGTGGGCCAGGTCCCCAGTGAGGGCCATGTGAGAGGCAACCATACATTGCTCTTTCTCCCTCCCTTCTCCTCTCTCTGAAAATAAATAAATAAAATCTTTTTAAAAAATAAATAAATAAATAAAATAATGAACTCTGATCCACAATAATATAATAAAATATATTTTTTAAAAAAATATGTGTTTGTTTGATAATATATGTGTTAGAAAACAGTATATATAACTTTTGAATGAATGGAGGTACAAATTTTAAAAAATTTTTCTAGTGATCACAAAAGTTTGGAGAGCTCCCTTTAGAACAGCCTTGTAAAGATGGCCAGGCCTTAGCTGTCCCTTCCCACAGCAGACACTCAGCTGTCCCCCCCAGGGCCCACCTTCCCCGGCCACAGAGCAGCTAGGGTGCACACAGGGCGGCGTGTTGTGGCAAGCGTGATCTGAGTGCCGCCCTGGAGGCCCCTCCTGTGACTGACCCCACTCTCCACAGGAGAAAACTAAGGTTCGGAGAGGTTCTGCCAGGGCCGCCCCAGGAAGGGTGAATAAGCTGGAGCTCAGGTAAGGAACTTCTCCAAACAGCCTTCACTCAAGCAGAAAGCCCTAAGGGTTAAGCTGTTACAGACCAGATGTCAGGAGACCCTAAAGCTATCTCTCACTCTGGGGACAAGTCTTCACGCCTTTGATTTTTCACTTAGCCAGTAGTCACTACTTTTTAAATCTTTTATTATGGAAAATATCAAGCATACAGAAAGGGGAGGAAATAATACAATTATATCTCCAGGGCCCTTCACCTAACTTCAACTAACTCCCTTGGCCAATCTGGTTTCCTCTTCCCACCTACCCGCTTCACTGGTTTATTTTGAAGAAAATCCCAGATTTCATCTGTGAACATCTATAAATTTTACAAGCATTTTAGTAAGTAAAGACTCTTTTAAAAAGCAAAACCACAACAGTAATACCACATGCAGTAATTCCGTAAGATCATCAACATCAACAGCATTCTAATTTCCTTATAATTTTTTTTTACAAACTAATTTTTACATGATTTTTTTTGATACTGGTAATAAAAGCAGAAAGAAGGAAATTAAGATCACTTATAATCTGGCCTTCCAAAAATAACTACTGTTAACTGAGTACTTTCCTCAGCTTTGAAAATAGATACAATACTACAATATTTTTGCCGCACACCAGATGATCATGTATCGTCTTGTACAACACTTTTTAAATGCTTCACATTCTTTTCTTTTCCTAAAAACATTTTAAAAAATCCATCATATTTCACTGTTCATACGCTCACATAATCCCAATCCCCACTAGGCTCTCAAATTGGGCTCTTCCCGTTTTTGCTGTAACGGAAATCCTTGTAATAAATATGTTTGGGTTATATCTCCATGTCCTTCAGACAGATTTCTAGAAGGGGAATCACTGGGTCAAGAGACAGGGTTTTAGCCCTGGCTGGTGTAGCTCAGTGGATTGAGCGCGGACTGGGAACCAAAGGGTCCCGGTTTGATTCCCAGTCAGGGCACATGCCTGGGTTGCGGGTCAGGTCCCCAGTGAGGGCCATGTGAGAGGCAATCACGCATTGTTGTTTCTCTCCCTCTTTCTTTCTCCCTCCCTTCCCCTCTCTCTAAAAATAAATAAACAAAATCTTAAAAAAGAAAAAAAAAAGACAGGGTTTTGTTTTGTTTACGTTTCTTAAATTACCTAAGGAAGGAGTTCAGAGCTCAGGCTGACGTCTGTGACCTCAGTGATGTGGAGAACTCTCCTGGAGGACACAGCCAGAGGCGGCCCAAAAGGCAGAGGGGAGCACCCAGAACTCAGGCTTGTTTAGGCAGCAGAAGAAAATGAAGTGGCAAAACGACACTGGCCGGACTGAAAACAGGCCAGCAGGGGCGGGAGGGAGGAAAGTGATCAGGAGGTGCCCAGTGAGTTCCCTCCTTTCGACTTTGCTTCTGCCTTCCCACCCAGTCCTCTCTTCTCAGGACCCCTTGGTCCTTTCCTCTGTCATCCCAGCTCCTGGCCATCTGACCCCCGCCACCCGGCAGCAGTCCTTTCCCTCTCATACCTCTGCTTGCAGAGCCTCAGGACCCATTCCTTAGACCTGTGTGTGCAACCAGCTAATCTACAGGCAAATCAACCTCAAAGCCGGACCTCGATTAATGAGCCCACATGTCCCATGTTAGTCATGGAGCTGTAGCAGGAGATTCTGAATGCTCTGCTGACTGACATCAACCTACATTAAGTCCAGAACTAGCTTTCTAGTGAACTATACCCATCTCTTTCTCTCTCTCTCTCTCTCTCTCTCTCACACACACACACACACACACACACACACACACACACACACAACACACACAGAGAAAAAGCTTTATTTTTTCTTTGGTGAACCCAGTTGGTAACTAGTAATCATATAACAAATGTTCCCAAATTTATTACAAAAGTCATTCTAGGCCTTGATACCAAAATCTGAAGAGGGAGTAAAACTGCACCAACATCTGACCTAATGTTAGAGGCCTTTCTTTACTGGTGGTCACAAGCAGAAGTGTGTGTGTTTGGGGGGGGGGGGGAACTATACAAAAAGGGTGAGAATATTACCTCATATGTTCGAACTTGCTCACCTAAACTGACAGATTAGTTATAAGAGGGGAAAATATTTAATTATTAAACCATTTTTTTTTCTACAACAAAAAAAAAAAGCAGGGACACCTTGAAATATCTTCCACTGTTGTTCTTTTAGTTTTGTTCCTTTAATGGCAGGAAAAACAATTACATAGGCCTATCTCTCTCATGAAAATAGATGCCAACATTCTAAAGAAAGATACTGGCAAATCAAATCCAGTGATGTGTAAAAAATGATAATACATTATAACTAAGGCTTATTGCAGTCATGCAATAATTGTTATGGGTTAAAATTTAAAAATATATGTATAAAGATAAATCATTCAATCATCCCAACAGGCATTTTAAAAGCATTTGGTAAAGCCCTAGCTGAGTCGCTGGGCATCGTTCTGCAAGGCAAAGGGTCGGTGGTTTGATTCCCAGTCACGGCACATGCCTGGGTTGCAGATTTGGTCCCCAAAAGAGGTGTGTACAAGAAGCAACCGACTGATGTTTCTCTTCCTCTCTTTTTTCTTCCCTCCCCCTCTCTCTAAAAATAAATGAATAAAATCTTTTTTTTAAAAAGCATTTGGTAAAATTCAACATATATTCAGTATAAAAACTCTTAGCAAACAAAGAAAAGAAGGAAACTTGGTGGATCTGGTAAAGAAAATCTACCAAAAAAAAAAGTCACAGCAAATTGTTAGAGTAGGAAGCTAAATATTAATAAAGGAAGAGAGTAAATGGAATCAGACATTTAATTAAGCATAATCAACTAGGGAGCATAAGCCTGCATGTTTCCCTAGGAAGTTACAGCTTCACACACTCCCCAGAAAATCACTGGTGGGTTCCACAGATCACTGGGGTAAGGGATAAAACAATGAGGAGGTAAGTACTTATGCAGCAGGAGCCAGGATGGCAACCACAGCAGCCTGGGGAAAGGATTAGACTGAATAAAACTCACAAACCCAGTAGGTGTAGGAAGCAGATGGTTTAGGGGGTGGATCCATCAGAAGCCTAGGAAGCTGAAGAAGTTGACTGGTTATTTTGAAAAAGAGTCTGATCCTTCCCAAACCAAAGATAATGTAATCCCAGCTAACAAAGAGTTCTCTCTCTCTCTCTCTCTCTCTCTCTCTCTCAGACTCTCTCTTGCCCAATAACAAGCACTCGCCCCTTTCCTTGGTGGGTTCTCTTTCCTTGTCAACCACGTGGCCTTAGGAGCTGCATGGTCTCCAAACACAAGCTCCAAGCAAGAGCTTGGGGACAGATCACAGCCAAGAACAGCGCTAAGCTACCTGGACAGGGTCAGAGACTACTTATGCCGAACTAATAGCACAGAATCTTTGGACACTGGCCTTTGTGTTGGCCTTGATGAAGATGAGGCTGGACTTTTTCAATAGCAGGATGAACAGAGATGAGACATGACATTGGGCACCCAGGTGCAGCCTTCTAACCTTACCACGCCACAACCCCCCACGCATGGGTCTCTTGGAATGCTTTCCTTGGAACTCTGTGAGAGAACAAGATTTCCATCAGCAGCCAAATCATGCGTAATGACATTTTTTTTAAAGTTGTATTTATCTATTTATTTTTAGAGAGAGAGAGAAGGAAGAGAGAAAGAGAGGGAGAGAAACATTGATGTGTGAAAGATACATCGATTGGTTGCCTCTCGCAAACCCCCAACTGGGGACTTGGCAACCCAGTCATGTGCTCCAACCAGGAACTGAACCATTGACCTTTCCATACCCAGGTTGGCATTCAATCCACTGAGCCACACCAGCCAAGGTACATAATGACAAATTTTAAAAGCTTTTCCTTGAGACATAGAATGAGACAATGATGCCCACTGTCACCAGTTCAACATGATCCTAGATGTCCTTGCCAGTGAATAAGATAAGAACATGATATAAAATGTATAAAGTTTAGCAGTAATTAAGTAAAATTGTCATTCACAGGCAACATAATTATCTGTATAGAAAATCTAAAAATAAACTTCTTGGCCAAGATGCTCAGTTGCTCAGTTGGTTGGAGCATCATCCTATACACCAAACAGTTGCAGGTTCCATCCCCAGTCAGGACACATATCTGGGTTGTGGGTTCAAAACCCAGTTGGGGTGCCTATAGGAGACAAGCAATCAATGTTTCTCTCTCACACTGATGTTTCTCTCTCTCTCCCCCTTCCTTTCTCTCTAAAATCAATAAGCATATCCTCGGGTGAGGACTAAAAATACATAAATAAAAATAAATAAATAAACTATTAGAATTAATGAGCGAATGTAGCAAGGCCAATGGAGTCAAAGTCACTATACAAAAACTAACTATTATTTCTCTGTTCTTGAGTGGTACAACAAAGAATATCTTTGGTCTTTGACCCTGGTTCCTGGCACAGATTCAAAAGTCCTTGGAACTTCCTGAGTAATCACGGTATCTTTGTTATGGGAATGACAGGACTCTAGATGGACCCCTAGATGGGGCTGGTCACCAGTAAAACCAAGCCAGGAATTCTCAGCTGCCCTACTTCCAGGGAAGGGAGGGGGAGCTGGGGATTAAGTTCAATCAATAATTTAATCTGCCCTGACCACTGTGGCTCAGTTTGGTTGGGTGTAGTGCTACAAAGCAAAAGCCTGCAGGTTCGATTCCTGGGAGTGTGCACGAGAGCAACCAATAGATTTATCTCTCTCACATCAATATCTGTCTCCCTCTTTTTCTCCCTTCCCTCCCCTCTCTCTAAAAATAAATAAAATCTTAACGAAAAAAAGAATAAAACCAAAAATCTGAATCAATCATGCATAGGTAATGAAATCCTGATAAAAACTCTAGACTCCAAAGCTCAGTGGAGTTTCTTGAGTGGTGAACAAACTGATGTGCCAAGAGGGTGACATGACCCGATTCAGGACAGAGGGCAGGGAAGCTCTGCCTCCTGGACCGCTCCAGCCCTCACCCCATGTTTATCATTTAAGATAAAGCTAATCATAAAGGTGCCACTTTGCTGGGCCGTTGTGAGTCATTCAGTGAATTACTGAACCTCAGTCATGGGAGCCCCCGAGTTTATAGCTGGTTAGTCAGAAGTGCACAAGTCGGGGGAACGCCACTTTTGGTGGGGTCCGCTGGTGGAGGACTGAGCCCTCAGACCTGTGGGATCTGATGCTAACTCCAGGTGATTAGAGTCAGAATTGAACTGCAGCCCACCCCAGCTGGGACAATCTGCAGCAAATGGGGAAAATAAAAATTTAAAGACACCACTTAAAGTCACCAAATACCTAAAGATAAATCTAAGAAAAGACGTGTAAGGCTTCTACACAGAAAATGATAAAACACTGAAAGAAATTAAGAAGACATAAATACATGGAGGGGTAACTATGCTTGTGAATCAGAAGACTATTATAAAGATGTCAAGCCTTCAAGGTGACCTCTGCATTCAATGTAATTCCATAAAATTCTCAGGAGAAAGGCTAAAAATATTTAAAAATATTAAAGTCAAAACCATACTGAAGAACAAAGAACTCAGCACTGACATCGCCAGATATCAAGACTCACTAGAATCTGAAAGGGGGTATCAAGAGCAGTAACCATAACGGGTGACGAGCAGACGAAAATGTGATCATTAGTCACCAGGGAAATCGGTATGAAAATCACAATGAGAGAGTAGTACACACCTACTTGATTTGCTAAAATAAAATAAATAAATAGTTGACAGTACCAGAGCTGTGGGGATAGGAGTGAGAACAGACTGGAGCTCTCTGGAACACTGTCTCATCTACGCCTGTACTGGGCCCTAGCAATTCTACTCCCAGAGACATTGCCAATGGAAATGCCCACATATAGTCACCAAGGGACATACACAAGAGCGTTCTTAGTGGCATGATTTGCAATAGTCTCAAACTGCAAGCAATCCAAATATCCACCAGCAGTACCATTATGGTATATTTCTATCATGGAATAATACTCCGCAACAAAAAAAGACTGAACTACAGGTGCACAAAACGCAAATGAAGCTCACAACTTTAACTGTAGCAGCAGGAGCCAGCCACAAAAGAGCACACACTATATGACTCGCTTATAAAAGCTAATGAGAAAACTAACTCAGGATCACTCAGGGGCAAGGGCAGTGCCTGGGACAGGACAGTGGGGGCATTTCTAGGGCACTGGCAATGGTTCCTGAGTTCAGTGGTACACAAGGGCGTTCCTTTGTAAAAATCTATCAAGTTGTACACTTATGATTTATGTACTTTGCTTCAACAAAAAGTTCACTTTAAAGCAAATCTAGGTGTGGTTGCAAGAGGTGGGAGGGGGTGGCAGCAAATGGGTGAAGAGGGTCAAAAGGTACAAACTTCTGTTTATAAGATAGATAAGTCCTGGGATATACCGTACAGTGTGGTGACTGCAGTTAATAATACTGAGTTGTACACTTCACAGTTGCTAAGGGAGTATATCTTAAAAGTTCTCATCACAAGAAAAAAATTTTTATAACTATGTGTGGTGATGCATGCTAACCAGACTTATTGTGGTGACCAATTTATAACATATATATAAATGTAGAATCATTATTTCATACACCTGAAACTTATATAATGTTATACGTCAATTATACCTCAATTTTATAAATCTAGAAATGACAGTCCTGACTGGTGTGGCTCAGTGGGTTGGGCACTGTCCCACAGACTTTAAAGTCACCAGTTCGATTCCCAGTCAGGGGACACGTATGGGCTGCAGGTCAGGTCCCTGGTTGGGGGTGTGCAAGAGGCAACCGACCAATGTTTCTTTCCCTCTCTTTATTCCTCTCTTCCCCCCTCTCTAAAATATAAGTAAATAAAATCTTAAAAAAGAAACCTAGAACTGACAGTAAATCTTCCAACATGCAGTTATTGGAGAATCTGAATCTTCCAATCTCTTTCATTATGTCTGCAACCCCGTCAGTAACAGCGATTAAGAGCTTGACTCGAGGGGAGCAGTTTGGGGTTGCCACCTAGTTGTCACCTGACTGGGGAAGATTCTCAGCTTCTCTGAGCCTCAGTTTCCCAACTCTAGCACCTGGAGGACTAGTTAAGGATTCAGTAAAGGTTAACTATTAATGAAGACATCTTCCTTCCTAATGCTCCCTGCTCCACCGTCTCAGAGCTCTGGGGTTGGCCTCCTGGGGAGTCTGTTCGCTTGGACCCCCTCTTACCTCTGCTGCTTTCAGATCACAGCCTCGTCCCTCCCTCACGGCATCCCAGGGAGGGAGCAGGCGACTGGTGAACCCTGGGCCAAATACAGGCCCAGGCGGCCAGGCCCTTTCCCACCCACCTCCTGAGCAGCCATCCTTAGACTGCGCTCCTGCCCTCACTTAGAACGCAAATATGCTGGCAATCGGGATGGCAAGCTTCGCTTTTTCCAATTTGCAGGAAACAAATTATTAAGTAAACGAGGAGAAATGCCTCAGTTTTAAGTTTCTCTTCCTTACCTTTTTTTCTTAAGCTCTGGCTTCTGTTACCCTTTATATACACAGGAGGGTTGGGATAAGATAGTATCTAAATTAGCATGTAATTATATCCTGGAGTGGAGTGGGCTCTTTTGACCTCAGTGTATTCATAATTCCAAGAAAGGCACCACGCCCAGACAGTGGGGCAACCTGCCACCTCAGCCAGTGTGAGAACCACCGTGGCCCAAGTTGGTGTCAATGCCAACAGGGGTGCCTTTTGGACAGTAATAATAGTAATTTTTAAAATAGCGAACGTTTATTGCATGATGAGGTGGTTCCAGGCACTGAACTAAGCACTTCACGTACCTTACTTCATTTGGTCCCCACTGCAACCTGAGCCGGATACTGTCATTAATGTGGACGATCAAACCACCAGCAACCAAACGAATTTTTCTGAGACCAAGAGCCAGTCACTATTTTGAGGCTTTCATGAAATAAACACCACTGCATATGCATTTGCTCACTTTTTAAATTTAGGAAGCTTGATGAGACATGAATGTATGCTTAAAACAGGACTCCAGGTAAGCGTGCACATGTGCAAGCATATGTGTGAGAGAGAGAGGGAGACAGCCTGCCTAGAGGGGGGAAATGTGTGTGTGAGTCAGCCTGCCTGTGTGTGGGTGTGTGTTTAAACATGCCTATGAGGGGTGTTGAGTGTGTATGTGCGTAAGCCTGTGTGGAGGGGTGAGTATGTGTGTGTAGTGAGTGTATGTGGGAGTGAGCCTGTCTTTGTGTGCAGGGGGGTGAGTGTGTGTATGTGTAATAACTCTGTGTGGGAGTGAGCCTGTCTGTGTGGGGATGAGTGTTACTTGGGAGTGAGCCTATCTTTGTGTTGGGGGGGGGGCAGTGGTAAGTGTGTACAGGAGAGAACCTGTCTCCGTGTGGGGAGATAAATGTATATGGTGGTGAGTGTGTGTGCAAGTAAGCCTGTCTCTGTGTGCAAAGATATGCGGGGAGATGTGTCTGTCTGTGTGAGCCTATCTGTGTGTGTACAGGGGGTGACTGTGCCTGTATGAACCTATCTTTGTGTGTGTGTGTGTGTGTGTGTGTGTGTGTGTATCTGCAGGGGGATGAGTGTGTGTGCACACAGAGCATATGTGTGGGAGTGAGCCTGCCTGAGGTGGGGAGGGGAGAGAACCTCTTTCCATTCCAGGCTCCTGGGTGCCCGCTGGCCAGGGACCAAGCATTCCAGTGAGCCCAGGAAACCAGTCCGTCGAGAACTCTGTCCAAGTCCAGGTAAGAGGGCCCTGCAGCTGGAACAGACCCTGTGCCCTCCGGGGAATGCTCCGGCAATACCAGGTGCAACCCTGGCAGAGAAGGCCGGGGCAGCACCCCAGCCCTCCGGGCTCACCTTGCCACCACAGCACTGCCCGGCCCTCGGCCTGTGGAAATCCTCCCAGATGCTCCTCCCCAGAATCCCAGCGATAAAAAAAGAATGGCATTGCTTATCAGAAGAGAAATCTTAAGATCCAATCTAAACAGTGTTCCAAATTATAGGTAGACCATGATTTCAACATGAAAATACACACATGCAGCTAATGGGAGAGAACATGCTGTAAAAATGAAAATGGTTTTCATCTTGTTGTTTGTGCTGTGTGTTTCAAGATTTTTTAAACTAAAAAAAAAAAACCCTTAAATTAAATTTCTAAAAGTTATTGCAATAACTCAAAATACTAAAAGTAGTTCTTTCTAGGTCACAAGCTAATGGATTGTTTTGTAGATTTTTGTGTTTTCTAAAGTTCTGGCCAAGAGCTGTACTTTTTTTTTTTTTTTTTTTAAATAACAACACCTGTAAAAAGAAAATATCATAATAAACGAACGGGAATAGACTAAGGAGTCAGACTCTGGCCTATGAAGTGAGCTAGTCGTTCCTTATGTAGCCACAAAGCCTTTGACGGCAGGAAGTCTCCGCACACGCATTCCGAGGTTCAGGACAGGCCGGCTGTGCCCACCGCAGGCAGACCGGCTCAGGGGAGAGGATGGGACTGGATCGAATGGCAGCAACGGCACCAGAAAGCTGCTCCCCATCCTTGTCACTGAGGACCATCTTGGGTACCTGGGGGAAATTCTGTAACCCTCACATCCTCCTGGCAAGTGCTACTGAGAAGTTCAAAAAAATCCCTAAGACAAAAGGGAGGCTTTGATAGAAAGCCAGCTTAGGACACGAAAGGCACTGGGTCCTCCCCATAGGCTGGGCTGAAAGAACCAGGTCACCGTGCCAAAATCAATCATCGTGACAGTGACAGAAGGATCTGGTCTACCTTCTCCATCTATACACACGATCCTCTCCCTGGCTGTAGTGGCTTTTTAATAGAGTGTCTGACAAACACTTCACTGCCCCTGCCCTCATGAGACTGAGACGAGAGGGAACCTGCAATTTGAGGTACCATTCCTTTCCTCAGGATGGCCTTGCTGTTCCAGTCCACTAGCTCATCTGCGTGACAGCAATAACTCACAGGAAGCAGTGGAGAGAAGGCATGTGCTGGCCTGACCTCGAAATCCTTTCAGAAAGGGCTAAGAAGCAGTTTACGACATATCGACCTGATAAGCTCATTCCTCATCCTGAGGTCTAGTTCGAGTTCTTCTAGAACGAGAGGCATAGAGGTGGGCAAGGCTATTCATCCTGGAAGATCCAGGTACGACGTCACCTCCTCTGGAGTGTCTAGACTTCCCAAGACAAGTCCCTGTTCCTTATCTATTCCTCCTGCAGGACGTCCTGTGCTTTTGCGTTTCTGTATTCTCATCCTATTTTCAAGGGTAAACATCTGTTCGGTGCCTGCCGTCCTGACCAGAGGAGTCCAGGAAAACTCTGGAGCTGGGCTTTCCAGTGAAAAATATGTGAGTGAGAAGGAAACACCACTATGATCTCGGTACGATCTAAGAAAAACTCTTATTAAGGCGTGGACGTAAGACAGGGCCTTCCAGGACACAGAGAGCTTTAGGACAGAACTGCAAAGAGACGACTGGGAAACAGCGCCCAGTCCTGGCTCCTAGGCAGAAGCTGCCCACAGACTGCACGATGCCAGCCAGGGGAAGAGGTGCCAAGTTCCCTGCCCACAAGCACCACACTAAAGAAAAAGTGAGGAGGAGCCTAGCCAGTGTGTTGTCAGCTGCCACACTGGCAGCCCTGCCCTAGCAGGCAGCTCCTGTCACTCTCTCAGATACACTTGCCTCCAGGCAGCTTCTCAAGACCAAATCACCAGCCCAATTCAGACTGTTTCCAGGTAGAGTTGACTGAGACCAGGTGTGCAGCTGCCTTCGATCCCCACCCTTGAGGCTGCCCTTTCTCAGCACCTGTGACAGTTGTCCATCCCACCATCTATGTTCAGCCCTCGCCCTATCAGACCTCTGCAGGAGGCTCCCCAAACCATGACTGCTTGGCTCTTTCCCATCTCTCCCAGGAGCCACTTTGGCCAGGCTTCTGCCTTCTCCACGTGTTTGGCCTACTCTCAGCTGATCCCAGACCTCTTCAACTGGTCCTGGCCTCTCTCCCAAGCCCCTGAAGGGCACTTTCACCTGCATACCTGCCAAGATGGGCTGCACCTCCATGCTGTTCAGTGAGGCCCACAACCGGCAACGTAGGCATCATCTGAGAACTTGCCAGACATGCAGCCTCTCATGCCACACCCAGACCCACTGAGCTCAAATCTGCATTTTAACAAAAATGCTCAGGCAGTTCAGATCCACGGTCAAGTATGAGACACTCTTGTGTGTACAAGGCTGGGCACAGAGATATCCAACAAAGGGTTACGCCATTATTATTTACCATTCCACCCTTCCCCAACCCTTACCAAACTGGCTCTGCTCCCTCCTTTCCCCACTTATACTACAATACATGACAACTACATGACAACATTGTCAATCTGAACCCCAGCCAGAAACCTCAGCTGCTCACAACCACTTGCCAGCCCTGACTTCTCCGTGAGGGTCAGAGAGTCCTGTTGTTTGGACTTCAGAAGCACCTCACAACCCTGGCCTTCCTTGGCCTACTGTACCTACCTGAGCAGTGTACAGCTAAACCCCGTCTACATGTCCGTTTCTCTGAGAGTTCTATGAACAAGGCTGTGTGAGTCCTCTCTGGTCCCTAACAGATGCAAAATCATGCAGTGTTTTTTCTTGACTTTATAAAGTTGTTTCAGGAATAAACGTAAGTGGGGGAAGTGTGGTGTGGCATACATGGAAATATGGGAGGAGTTCTGATGAAATTATTTCTAGTTTTTTCCCTCCATTATATAACCTACAAACTTTCTATGAGGAGCCTAACAGACCCAAGGTCACTTCATGGGTCAGTGACTGAGCTGGATGAAGTTTAAACCCAGCTCTTTACAGGGGCTGGAAGGTTATAAAGTAGGTAGGGAAAGACAGAATGACTAAAGAGGACCTAAGTGCCTGGGAGGGGCAGGAATGTCACAGAAGGAGGGGCACAGTGGAAAGCTGGAAGGTAGGCCTCAGTGTTGAACTTGATCTCCTGACTTCATGGACCTCCTTGTGGAGAGTTCATTCATGCTTTCCATCAGGGTCTGAGAGAGCATCTTCGGGCAGGAAAAATGCGGCTGGGCCAGGAACAGCCCAGGGAGCTTTTGTTCTAAGATTTCCATCTATAAACAAATTCAACCACAACGCCCCTTATTGTAAAAGGTTTAAGTGGAAAGGCCAAAGTGCAAATTGCACCAGCCTTTCTCAGCGCCCTACCAGCTCTCACCAACTAGAGGGTCTTAGTCCTGAGGTCCTGCAGCACCTGACACTGTGTCTGGCACACAGCATGGACGCAACACATATCTAATGATAATTGCCTTGAGTTGAGAAGCAGAAGAAGCTGGAGTTCCTTGCCTTAGTCGAGGGGAAGCCCAGCCCCCATGCCTGTCTCTCAGTGTGCAGGAGCATATTCATCACCTATTAATATTAATGCATGAAGCTATGTAAACTTCTGATGGTCAAAGACACTTATAGAGAAACTGAGGCATGGGAAATGGGAACCATGAGTCACACTCAAGACCTCAAACTGTACTCCTCAGTCCCTGACCCAAACCACGAATACACACGTCATTGCAGGAGCTCCTGTCTTTCTTGGTGCAGCTGGAAAAGTCAAGCACCCATTTTTCTTTAGCCCTTATCAGCCCCTCAAAATCCTAACACTACTGAAGTGGAGATAACTCTCTCTCAAACCTGACAGGTCATTCATTCAGTGACTTTTTATTGAGCCCTGCTCTGTGCCAAGAACCATTCCAGGGGCTAGGGAACATCAGTAGCAAAACAGAGCACCCTGCCCTTTGGAACTTATAATATAATGGGAGGAGATGACAATAAACAACACGGTAAATTCATATATTACATGGCTGTTAGAAAGTCATATGTGCTACGAGAAAAAGAAATCAGCACAGGGCAGGGAGATCAGGGAGGTCAGGGTGGGATGGGGGTTATCCTTTTGAACAGGGTAACAGGAAGACCTCACCAGAAAGGTGAAGTTGAAGCAGCATTAGGGAGGGGAGACAGTGAGGCAGCCGGGGAAGAACATTCCAACTGAGGAAACAGCCATGGCAAAGGCCCCAAACTGGGGGCATCATGGTGTATTCCAGAAACAGCAAGAATGCCACTAGGGCTTGCCAGTCATCCAATTATTTGTTGTTTGTTCATGATTTCATTCATTCGTTCATTCATTCATTCATTCATTTATTCACTGTGTAACAAGCATTTACTGTTCCTCTCTTAAGGCACTGAGTGATAAAAACACTAATAGGATAGGATCCCTACCCTCAAGGAGCTTATCATGTTGCGGAGCAAGGAGGAATCAAAATGACTCTGTAAGACTCAGGTGGAGCTCAGGGCCCTCACCCAACCTGGAGGTGCTGGAAAGTCCACTGAAGCACAAGCACTCCAGCTCTGACTTTGACGGCGCTGACAGTGCTGGCTCACTTGTTTTTCTCGGCTGAAAAAGAAGCCTCCCAAAGCCCAGATTTGTAAAGAAAATCTCTTAGGTCGCAGGTGTGCACTAGGTTTGCCATGTCCTAGATGCCCTCAGACTAAAAAGGTAGATGCCAAATGGAAAGATGCGGAAGAGGCCACACTGGGGTGGGGTGGGGTGGGGTGGGCAGGAGGGGGTGCACAGAGAACAGCATGGCAGTGAGTTAAGACGAGAAACCGGGAGGTGACAGCATGAAGTCTAGGGTGTGCTCGCTGGGGCAACCATCCATCCTGTCACACCCACGTCTTCGGGGCTTCGAGCCGCACTGGGCAGACTGCACACTCCATCTGCGTGTCCATGGAATTCTCGGCGCATCTTTTGTTAAGGAGGAAAGCTGGCAATACGGAGAGTTCCACTCAGTATAGCTCGGGCCTGAGAGATGATAGCTCTGTTCTCCAAGCTTCATGAAGTGGCTTTCTTTTTCTTTTTTTTTTTTATGAGTCCAAAGATGGCCCTGCTTCCCAAGACTCAGGAAGCTCCCATCCTGTGAGAACTCAGCCCTACTGATCAGGAGCTGGGAAGCCTAGCCAAGCCCAGCCATTCTGGCCGGAACCAGAGCTGGGCTGAATGATTCGAACATGATTGTTGGGTGGGAAACCAACAACAGTCCCAAAGACCATAGGGGTGCTCGGGAGCAAGCTGCCCTATTGAGTTCTAACCAGGTCCCTGATCAGGGACACAGGAGAAGTCCTCAGATGCTGCAGGGTGGGGGTGGAGCACGGAGCCTCACTTCTCTTCTGCTCCAGGCTCGGTACCTGGGAGAAACAGGTTCTGGGGTCTACACTCCAAAGCTCCAGGGAGGCAGTACAATCAGCACCAGCCACCTCTGTCCCTTCAGTCCCCGTGCAGTCTCCACTGGGGCTTACATTACTCAAGTCCTCCTTATCTCTGGTGCTGAGATGCAGTCTATGAAACTGGAAAAGAATGGGTACCAATCCCCTACCCTGGCAGTGACCCAAGCATCTTTTCAGACCAAACCTGGCCAGGCCAGCTCCTCCCTATCCCACCCACAAAACTGACAACGAGGGTCTGGGGCTTGCTCACAGCTAGGGTTCAGAAGTTGCTCCTGGCCCTCGGTGGCCTAGGAGGCTTAACAAGCAAAGTATCAGGTTTAGGATGAGCTCCTCCCCTCCTCCATGCCTTCACAAAAAGCTTCCCTTTCTGCCTCCTCACTCTCTGTGGCCTAGGAGGGTTTTATTCCATAATTGGCTTGTTTACTGCCACTCTGAGGGCTTGGAGTGGCAGAGGTGGGAGGAAAGATTGCTGGAAGAAGGAAAGGGGTGTGTGCCTTGAGCTTCGAGGTTGGTGAGTAAACCCCCCAAGGGCTTCTGACAACCAGAGGACAGGTCAAGAACCCCTGTGAGAAAAAAACACAGGGAATGCAAGGCCAGCTGAAGATTCCAGCAGACCAAGGAGGGAAGATTATGCTTGGTGCCTGGGAAAGGCAGAACAACCACCAAAATTTAATCTGCTTGCTTCTGCTGAAGAGTCGAAAGCATTACTTGTCACTGTTCTGAGCTCCCAATGGGCTTGTGCGGGCTAGGAACTCCAGTGATGCCACTCCCCTGCTCACAGACCTCCTATAGCTCCCAGCTCCTAGCAAACTTACCGTCCTGACCTTCAGGCTCTCCCCCACTGACCATTCATCAGCAGAGTCTATATCCCCCCAGAACAGGACCACCTGCTGGACCACAAGTGTATCCTTTTTGCTCCTGGGGTTCTCTCTACCTCAAGCCCCAAGTCTCCCCAACTTTTATGGCTGTTCTCAAACACCCCCTCCCCTGTGAGAGTTTTCCCACTTCCCCAGCCCCTTCTCCACACCCCCTCAATCAGATCTGCATACTCTCTGATCTAATCTCTTTGACCCAGTGTTGGCCTCAGTAAAGCATCTGCCTTCATATGGCCTACTTGATAGCTCCCTGAGGTCTTGCTCCATCCTCCAAGTAGGCAAAGGTCTTACTCAACTTTGATTTACCTGAAGCAAAGCACAGGAACTGGCCAACAGCAGATGCTTAAGAATTGTTTTTGCTGCCCCAAATACAGGTCACCTCAGAAGCTTAGAAAGTCATGGGCTAAGGGACAGAGTCCCATTAAAGGAACACTACGATCAGCAGTTGTAAAACAGGCCAGAGTGTGACCAAAGTTAGCCGGGAGTGCAGCTCAGGTCTTACCTTTCTTGAACTCCTCCAGCATGGCATCCAGCTTGGTGTCATGGAAGACAAAGTGCACGGGGTGGTTGTAGAAGCGGGTGATGGTCTTGAGGGGGGTGCAGTCATCAGGGTCCACAAAGGCCAAGTCTTTGACATAGAGAATATCTACGATATTAGACTGCTCATCTTCAAACACAGGAATGCGGGTATAGCCACTCTCCATAATCTCGGACATTGTGTTGAAGTCCAGGATGGCATCGCTGCGGATCATGAAGCAGTCGTGGAGCTGAGTCATGATGTCCTCCACAGTTTTGGTCCGTAGTTCCAAGGCACCCTGGATCATATTTAGTTCCTCTTTCACGAGGTCGTTATAGGGCTCTGTCACCTTCAACATCTCCATCAGCTTCTCCCGATTGTAAACAGTGCGAATCTCCTGGCCCAGAAAAAAGTCCAGGAGCTTGCTGATGGGAAAGCTGATAGGGAAGGTGAGTAGCATAAAGAATTTGGTAAGAATGATTGTGTTGGCACCCACAGCCAGCCCGTGTCGGGAGCACAAGGCCTGAGGTACAATCTCCCCAAAGATGACAATGCCAATGGTGGAGGAGGCCACGGCCATGAGTCCGGACCCAATGAGGTTGTCCAGAAGGATGGTGAGGGAGGTGTTGACCAGCACGTTTCCCAGAAGCAGCGAGCACAGCAGGTAGTTGCCCTTGCGCCGGATGGGCTCGATCTTGCGAGCATAGCGCCTCTCCTTCTCGGTGCCACAGTTCTGGACAATGCGCAGCTCCATGGGGTCCAGGGCCATCAGCCCCAGGTTGAGACCAGAGAAGATGCCCGACAGCACTAACAGCACCAAAACGAGAAGTATGTGTAGCCAGAGGGGCAGAAACCTGCCCTCCTCCTCCACCATGAAGAGCAGTGAGTCCTTATCGGTCCACCTCTGCCAGGGCCCATCCACGCCAGCCCTGGTGCACAGCGCGTACAGCTTCATGTTCTCGCTCCTTCGGAGGAACTTGGTGAGCACCACCAGCGTCCCGGATGTGTTCCCGCGGCTCACGTTGACCAGCTGCTGGACGACCAGATCCTTGGTAAGCTCGGGGCAGTGGGTGGAGTTGTGGAGGGCCTCGGAATTGTCCACCTCAGTGAAGGAGATCAGGTTGCTGGAGATGGAGCCCAGCCTATGGCCGTACAGCCTCAGGTTCACCGTACTACCCTCAGACACGAAGATGATGCCATCCGGGTTCATCCCACACGATTTGTTGCAGCTCGCCAGCCGCATGCCAAGGATCGCGCTCCGCTGGGGGTCTCCCTGGCCCCGGGCCCCCCGCGCCCACAGCAGCACCGGCAGCACCAGCGCCACCAGGTGGAGGCGCCCTCGGGCCAGCCCGTCGCCCGGGCGCCCGCCCCCGCCCGCCGGCGCCATGTTGCTCCGGCTTGGCCGCCGCCGCTCCCCGCGCCCCACCGCGCGGTCCGCTCGCGCCGTCGATCCTGCCGCTCCGCCGCCGCCAAGCCAACTGCCCGGGCGGCAGGCCTGACGTCAAGTCAGCGCCCGCCCGTCCCGCCCCGCCGGCCCACGCCCCGCCGGTCCACGCCCCTACGGCTCACGCCCCTTATTTACATGAGAGGCCCCGCCCCCCAGGCGCGCGGCTCCAGAGCCTGGGCTTAAGAGATCCGGTGCTTAAGGTGGAGCGGGGCCGGGCGCGGGAACCTCCCGCGGGCACTATCAAGCCCTCCGCCACGCCCCCTTACGCCCTTCTGACGCCCCTAGGGCCCCGCCCACCTTCGCCCCGCCCCCTTACGTCCAATCCACGTCCGCGGCAGCCTCGGGCCGCCGGCCTCAGCCACCTCTGATCTTGGTGTTGGCTGAGCGTTCCTCTTCCGCCGCCTGATCGGGTCTGGCATCTGCTCCGTCCTCCTTACGTGCCCCTTCCCCAGAAGTGTTCGGCTCTTGACCGGGGGTCTTCTCTGCAGGAACCTCGAAAGCAGCACCGCGCTGTGCTCTGCCGAGAAAAAAGAAAAGGGGATCCTAGGGGCTTAATCCTGAAAGAAGTTATCAAGTCCACGGCCTTGCAGCCTGACCCTTGGAGGCTGTTCTGGCCTCAGTACTCCTGCTGTTTGCCGACTTTGCCCTAAGGCCAGCAGTACTTTCCCCCAACCCAAGGCTTCCTTTGGCAAGTGGCTTCCCTAGGGTGGAAGGGAAGTCCGGAACTAAAGCTATAGAATGTACCCGCAGATAGAAGGGCTAAAGTCTAGCCTGAATTTATTTCTTGTCATTTCTATTTATAACACATTTATAGCACCTACTATGTGCCAGGCATTTGTTTTTGGCTCTGACAACATAGCATGAATATGTCAAAGTCCCTGCCTACTGGAGTTTACAATTAAAGTAGAAAACAGGCAAAAAAATAATAATAATCACATACATAACATTCTTATCTAAGAGGTGATGTCATTATTTCCGTGTTACAGATGAAGAGCTTGTGGCACAAATCTGGGTCCTTGCAAATCGTCATCTGAACAGCGGGCTTGTGTAACTTTGGTAGGGCGCCTTGGAGTATCTCTCAGTCCGTTTCTACAGCTTTGAAATGGGGGTAAGATGATGATGCAGAAGTACTGCACTAAGCTGCAGGGACACCTGGCCTAGGCACTGAACACCACGGGACACCTCCTTGAAGGTTCTTTGGCTGTGTAGTGTTGTTGCCTGCCCTTCCCAGACCAAACCCCTAACCCCAAATTGAGGTGGTGACTGGCCAGCTGGGGCGGCTGCATGTGGGAACGAGCTGAGAGGCGGCACCAGGCATAGCCCTAGCCCTAAATGATTGCTTCCTGGACAGCCCTGCCTTGGTGTCAGTCAGCAACTATGAATTGAGTGCCAAGCACTCAGGGTGTGCAAGGAAGAGAGTGGCTTCCGCCCTTTTAGGGGGAAGGAGACAGACAAACATCCTTATAATAACTGCAGAGGTGCACTGAGGGGAGGATCAGGTGCCAATTTGACCACTGGGTCTCAGAGCAAGTTTTTTCCCAGACCTGGAGACACAGAATCCACTTTCCTCTGTGTTGGCACAAACCCTTGTGTTTATTTTTATTTTGGTATTCTGTTTGCCAAGAATAGCGACAATCAATACCAGCCTGAAAGAGTCTAGATCACACAGGGCTACAGGAGGAGGCGTGGTGGCAGAGGAATAATTCAATTAATCACTATGAGCCAGGGCAGAGGGTCTGCATACTAGGCCGACCTGAAGGAGTCCCTTGTAGGTAGGGGCCTCACTCTATATTCCACAGTGAGTGCCAGGTTTTCAGGGAACATGAGCCTCGAGATGGGCACTGGCCAAGACAGAACAAAAGCAGAAAGCAGGATCTTTGCCCCACCGTTCCTTCCATCTCCCCCAACCAGGAGGAGCTACCTGCACGGGCCTGCCTCATAGCAAGCCCAGCTCTCAGGAAGGCTTCTGCCCACCCCACCTCATCTCCTTCCAGATGGCTTTAGGACTCCTGCTCTCCCCCGGGCACTTTTCCATTCTATTATGGACCAGTCAGCTATTTTTATTTTGCCTTTTTCAAACTGTCTGTACTCAGAAGCTCTGTACATATGCACTGAGTCCAGTGACAGAAGCCAACAAAAGGAAGGAAAAAATAAGCTTTTGAGATACTTCAGTGAAATATACCCATGCACAATTATATTCATGTCTGTGATTAGTAAATAGGGCAGAGACAAAGAGATTTCTCTTTGCCCTCCCAGGGCTCTATCTGGCAGAGTCCACAAGACTCCATTGGTAAAATATAAATGCAGTATGAAGCAGAAAGTGTCACAGGAAGTATTGGAGGACCAGGCTGGAGTTCAAATGCATTTACTGATAGACTTGGGTTCCTGGTTAGGTCATTTAACCTTTCTGCACCTGCAGAGTTGAAAAATCTCTCCACGGAATGGTGGGGACAACATGGAGATGGATGTCTATTAATAGCAAAAGTCAGGACGCCTGGAGCCTGGAAACAGACACTTCACTGAGTCAGAAGAGGGGGTAAAACATTCTGTCAGTGGGTCCAGGCCCATAAGAGGACGCCAGAACAGCAAGGGGAGGAAGCATTTGTATTAACTGGTCAGGCTTCAAGACTTCTGTGGCCACAGGACACGTTGTTCTCCTTTGGGACAGGACCACAGGAAGCAGAGTGCCTCGCCATGGGGGTTTAGGCACAGCTCTGGAGGCACACTGAGGGTTTGGCTTGGCCATGGATTGCCTATGTGACCTGGGACTCTGGGACATTTCTGAGTGCTGATGAGAGGATGCCTGGCCCTGGTAAGAGCCCAGTAAACATAATCAATAACCATGACAATGATGGAAATGATGCAGCCAAGATTTTTAACAGGCTACTCAAATTTCCTTAACTCCAATATATCTCTCCCCATGGAACTCTGGCCCCAGTGTTCTTTTCTCCTCCTTTTCTGCAGAGGGAGAAAGTCGGTAGAGGACGATGGAGGAAGAAGGGAAGCTGGGGGTGGGTAGAGCTGGTGGCATGAGGCAGGAGGGCTTTCGCAGCAACAAGAGGCTCAGGCTGCAAAGGCTGGTGACTGAGAAGGACAGAAGCCTGATGCCTGTGGAAGGCAAGGCCTGCTGGGAAGGCCCTGCTGGTACCAAAGCCCCTGGAGGAGTCTCAGGCAGCATGGGGTCTGACAAGCCCTTCCACCCCCACACCTGGGACCAGGACTCTGCTTGGGTCCCTCCTTTCTGCTTTCTTCCTCCTCCCCTGCCGTACTGCAGCATCCTCCATCCCCAAGACTGGCTACCCCAGCAAACTTTTTCTTCTGGCCCCCAAAACACAGAGATCCTCTTTTTTTTTTAAGGTAACAGACACTTAGTGTTTACAAAGGCTTAAGAGCAAAGTTCTTAGAGTCAGTCTCTAGTTTCTGACCCCTTTTCTTGGTTGGCCAATGGAGAAACACTGTAGCAGAAATGTCATGGACTCTGTCCCTTACCAGCTGGTGAACTGGGGTAATGCACTTCACTCCTGAGGGCTTTGCATTCCTCCATTTTTAGGATGAGGATCAAGAGACCCCTGGAGCCCTGGCTGGTGTGGCTCAATTGGTTAGGTGTTGTCCTGCAGAGTGAAGGGTCACCGGTTTGGTTCTTGGTCAAGACACATGCCAGGGTTATAGGCCTCATCCCCTGTTGGGGCATGTGCAAGAGGTTACTGACCAATGTTTCTCTCCCTCTCTCCTTACCTTCCCCTCTCTAAAATAAATGAATAAGATCTTTTAAAAAGAGAAAGATAGACTCATCTGGCTGTATTGAAAGGATTAAATGAGCCCGTGTCTGAAAGCTACTGTTCGAAAGTTGGCTTCTTTTCCTTCTTTGGGGCCAGACGTTCACATGACATTTCATTTATTTATTCATTCGTGCATTTTTATACAATTTTTAACTGGGCTTTTAAAGTTGCTCACTTATATATGTTCATTGCAACAAATTAAAAAAATACAAAGTGTATAAAGTAGAAAATAGAAGGTTCCCTGACCCTCGATTCCACCATCTCCCACTTCATCTCCTTCTTTTCCGTGCTCTGGAGTAGAAGCCACTTCCCACTGGCTTGAGAGTCCCTCAAAGTCAAACTTGTGTCCTTGTCATCTCTGTATCAGAGTTCAGCATTCCATCTGCATTTGTGGCATGAATTGGATTTCCCTTAAAAAGGGAGTAGGAATAATACTGTTGGGTGCCAGGGGTGGGAAATGAGGAAAAACCACTTGGCCAGTAGTTTTATATATAAAATTACAACAGAGAAAACTCTTTTCATGGGACTATATATTTTTTAAGATTTTATTTATTTTTAGAGAGAGGGGAAGGGAGGGAGAAAGAGAGGGAGAGAAACATCAATGTGTGGTTGCCTCTCACATGCCCCCACTGGGGACCTAGCCTGCAACCCAGGCATGTGCCCCAACTGGGAATCAAACCGGTGACCCTTTGGTTCACAGGCTGGCACTCAATCCACTGAGCCACGCCAGCCAGGGTGGGACTATATTTACATGTTGATATAATTCTGCTCTATCTTATTTCTTTAAAAAAAAAAATCTGACCCTGGCCAAGTACCTCAGTTGTTTAGAGCATCATCTTGATATGTCGATGTTGTGGGTTTCCCAGTCATGACACAAACAAGAATCAACCAATGAATGCATAAATAAGTGAACAACAAATAGATCTCTCTCTCCCCAACCCCCTCCTCTCTCTCTTTAAAATCAATCAATAAAAAAATATTTTTAAAGATTTTTATTTATTTTTAGAGAGAGGGGAAGGGAAGGAGAAAGAGGAGAGAAACATCAGTGTGTGGTTGCTTCCCTCATGCCCCCTACCAGGGACCTGGCCTGCAAACCAGGCATGTGCCCTGACTGGGAATTGAACCGGCAACCCTTTGGTTGGCAGACCAGTGCTCAATCCACTGAGCCACACCAGCCAGGTCTCAGTAAATAAATTTTAAAAAAAATACAATTAAAAATCATCCGATCTTGACCCAACTACATTGATTTCTTGACTCAATTTGAAAAATAATGGTTTCATTTGTGGCTCATGACGTCCACTGGAATTACCTTTGGAGAAAGCCTGGGAGGACAGGTGGGCATAATCCACATGAGGAAATAAATTACCCCAGGTCAGAAATTAGGCAAATTCCTGATTTCTGAATCGTATTTATCTCCCAGACCGACCCAGAAAAGGAGACAACCTTTGATATCTTTTTTCCCAAGTGTTGAGATTTCTGCAGGTTTGCCCCAACATTTGCCAAGGCAACAAATCCCTGGAGAGCCTCCAGCAACTAGCTCACCTTGCTAGGCCTCAGCCTTTATCTTTAACATGAGGGCACTGGATCAGAGAATCAGGTTCTATCCTAATTTAAATTCTTTGATGTATAATTCTTTTTTTTTTATCTTTTTTTAAAACTATATTTTATTGATTATGCTGTTACAGTTGTCCCACTTTCCCCCCTTCTTGCTCCCCACCCCCTTACCCCCCTTTCCTAACCCTTTAGTTTTGTCCATAGGTCATACACATAAGTCCTTCTGCTCCTGCACTTCCTATACTATTCTAACCTCCTCCTGTCTGTTGTCTACCTCCCATTTATGCTACTTATTCTCTGCCCCCTTCCCGCCCTCTCTCCCTACCACTTCCCTGTTGATATTCCTCCATACCTTATATAAATCCCTTTAATATTTCATACAGTAAAGGCTGGGTGATGATGAACTCCTTGCACTTGACCTTATCTGAGAAGCACTGTATCTGCCCTTCCATTCTAAATGAAAACTTTGCGGGATAGAGTATTCTTGGATGTAGGTCCTTGCCTTTCATGACTTGGAATACTTCTCTCCAGCCCCGTCTTGCCTGTAAGGTCTCTTTTGAGAAATCAGCTGACAGTCTTATGGGAATTCCTTTGTAGGTAACTGTCTCCTTTTCTCTGGCTGCTTCTAGGATCCTTTCCTTATTTTTGATCTTGGGTAATGTAATTATGATGTGTCTTGGTGTGTTCCTCTTTGGGTCCAACCTCTTTGGGACTCTCTGAGCTTCCTGGACTTCC